>BQMB01000999.1:392500-582500 GCA_027943415.1 Closterium sp. NIES-67
GAATGTAACAGAAATAAGCTAGCTTAAAATTCTGTATTATTTGTGGTTTTGTGTATTTTTTAAAATTTAGGATGAGAAAAAATTGGTCCGATCGATTGCAAAAGGTTGCTCCGCAACCCTAAAAGTAGGGCATATTATTTTACACGTAACAAGAACAGTCTCATAATACCTCTCCACTCCATATGTTATGAATTATAACTCAGAGTATAGCGCATAATACTTTAGGGGAACGTGATTACATAATGTCTCAATAGAAATGAGGCCTACGAAATATATAGGGCGAGTTGACCAGGGTGAATGTCGAGGGTTGGACCAGTCAAGGGCTCGATAGTCCCGAGGGTGACGGGGTCAAAATGGGTTCGGGGCGAATGGGGATCAGGTTGGGGTCGAATAGGTCGGCGGGGGCTGGTTTGGTGCGAGAACCAAGGGCCGAGCCTACGGACCCGATAGGCTCGCGTGTACTTGTTGTGGCGAGCCTCAGCATGGAATGGTAATTCCTTACACTCTCCCACATTCTAAAGGAAGGAACTCGCTTTATCGAGGCCGAACAGTCATTAAAAGTAATCCCCGATGTGACTGTAAGTCTTCAGCCCTGTGGCGAGCGTAATGATTACGCCGGCCTGACGAGGTCTTGAGGACTAACTGAAATCAAAGGCCAGAAGGCATCGAAACGATCGCGGTAGATTCTGATCGTTGAATCTTGATGGGCGCAATGATGACGAGACTTCATCAGGTAAAACTTCATCCAACGGCTGAGACATGTCGCAGCGATCGTGATCGATCGGAGTCGTTGAAGATAATCGACTTCTTCAGCTGACCGACGGGCAAGGGTTAATACTCAAGCGGAAGACGGTAAACAGTAACTCTGTCAACTAGGCGATTGATGATGACGCCTGCATTATGAATATCCCGAGTAATGATGAACTGTCGAATGATGTGGGCTGTCGGATGACGATGCCCTGTTCATCAACACGCGAGGTCGTTTGTGTCACATGCGAGAGCACGCGTCCGTGTCCCACGAAAGTCAACGAACTCCATCAACGAAGTAACGAAATCAAGCGCAGAAGCGTAACGGTGACGCATGTTGCTCGAAAAGGATTATGGGACATGCTGGAAGGGTTGGACGAAAATTGCGGCACAGCTGCACTACTCCCCCCTCCAAGAAGAAATTGCTCCCAAATTCCCAGGTAAAACTGCAAGTAACCCAATGCTCAATGGTAGGCGAAAATACCCATACTGCTGTCGAAAATCCCGTTAAACGCAGCTTCGAAGAGTCCGCTCCAAAACTCCAAGCGCGAGAAATCCCAAATATGCTCCAAATGTGAAACTCTTGCAGGGTAAACCGCTCCAAAGGTCGTAAAACTCAGAAGTAACTGC
This sequence comes from Closterium sp. NIES-67, assembly GCA_027943415.1. Lineage (NCBI taxonomy): Eukaryota > Viridiplantae > Streptophyta > Zygnematophyceae > Desmidiales > Closteriaceae > Closterium > Closterium sp. NIES-67. Next base: position 393,878 of record BQMB01000999.1, read on the forward strand.
TTCGGAAGACTCCCAGACAAGCTCAAAATTTTTCAGAAGTCAAACACTGCTTGTGAGCTGGTCCCAACACAGCTCCAACAGGACCGCTGCAAAAATCGTTTCGGTTCGATACTGCTCCTGATGGGTGGCGATGATGCTGCGGGTCGTGTTCAGACTGTCTGCGAATCAACCGAATTGTTAACGGAGGCGGTAGCGGGTGGCGGCGAGAGGAAGACGACGATGGCGACGACCTGTAACCTATACTGAACTGCTCCAGTGAGAAACGTCGAACAGAACCCATGGTCGAATGACGCCAGCTGCATCAGCTTCTTTGTCCGTACACGCCGAAAATTTAGGGAAGAACCAAAACTGCATCTGCTCTCCCTCCGCTCCATGTACCCAGTATACTCCGCAAAATTCGGTCGATATTGTTCGTACCCCTGAAGATAGGGGGCACAACTCCAGCTGTAAAGTTCAGCACTGTTACCAGCTTTTACACCGAAAATATCGGAACTCCACGTGGAACTTAGCGAATACCGCAACTCTGCTTCACAGCTACCCGGAAAACACCCAGGCGTCACCCAGGGAACAAAATCCGATTTCAAATGACGCCAGCTGCATCAGCTTCTTTGTCCGTATACGCTGAAATTTTCGGGAAGAACCGAAAACAGCAACTGTTCTCCCTCCGCTCCATGTACCCCGTATACTTCGCAAAAGTAGGTCGATATCGCTCATACCCTTGAAGATAGCGGGCACAACTCCAGCTGTAAACTTCATGACTGCTACCAGCTTGTACGCCGAAAATATCGGAACTCCCTCGACACTTAATCCAGGCGTCCTTAAGCAGCGCCCCCACGGTTTCTCCACCAGCTGTACGCATCAACTGAACCCTTTATATTATGGATTACCGGAGTCCACCGCCTCGGCATGATGTTTTGGCCGTCGATCAGGGTCAATGCGCATCATACGCCGTCGATCTTTGCCCAGCAGTTACCCAAATCCAGAAATTCTCCGGTACCCCTGTCCAGCTGGCCGTGCAGACGTTCAGTCATCCCACGGCCGCTGCAGGTTACCCAAAACCACTTCGCTGCTACTTAACTAACTAAGGAGAATCCGCAGAGATAGGAGTGCGCACGCTTCTAGTCAGAGAAGCTTTAACGAGCTCGCTTACTGACCGCTGGACAGCTGCCTCCTCCGTCGGAAACTCGTCGAACTACACCAGCAAAAGTCGGAAACTCCTTCTGCTGCACCAGGTGAAACCCTCAGCTCCACTGCAAGAGTAACTCCTGAATTTTCGGGGACACTCCACCAGCACATTGTAGTTTGCAGGTTCACCCCCCTTATTCAGCCAAGAGCCGTCGATTAACAAGTCGACACTGCTACCTGATGGGGATGGTGATTTTCTGGCAACGTAGCTAAGCAAGCAGCAGCCCGAATGCCGCTAACCCTTAACTGCTCCAGTACTCCCGTCGTTCTTCTTCCACTGCTTCAGCTACTGGCAGTTAACACTTTCGGCGACCGGTGGAAAAACACTTAATACACACCCAAGGGTGGTGGCCTCCGTTTCCGTTGATCGTGGGGGTATGAATCGCTGGTCCACGAAAAAACGCCTCCCAATGAGGGAAGTCGCCCTCGCTGAGTACACTCACTCCAGCGGCGTCATCACCTCCAGATGGCCGTCGTGGTGAAGAGCGCCGAGGTCGTTAATCCCAACTGCTCCCACACAACTGCACACCCAAACGTCCTCGTGCGATCGTGTCATTCCGAATTTGTCGGATCCGCCTATTGCCGAAATAATTTCTGAAGTCCTGTCCATCGCCTGCAACTAGCCTGCCGGAAACGCCGGACCCGCAACACAGCTACAGTTCACCCTGCCGCTGCATGGCGTGCCAGACGTACTTCGTCAAACGTCTCGCCATTTTCGCTACCCCGCGCGCTCCTGACGACCAACTCCCGGCCGCCTGACGACTCCTCGCTATTTTCAGAAGCCTATCCGAACACTTCGTCCGAACACCTGAAAAATACGAAAGCTCTAACGAACATACCCGAAAAAACGGCGAAAAGGTCGCCCACTCTTCGACGAAAATTAATTCCGTCTACGCCCGGGGAAGGGGAGGATCGGCTAATCCTAGTCGTCCATCGGACAGGATCTGACGGCATCGGCAACGCCCGCGCAATTAATCTCCGCGACATGAGCTCGCCATCAGCATCCTTCCGCCCCCTTCCCCGATAGGGTCTGCTCCCCTATCTAAAGCCTAATGGCCAGGAACGTAGCTCTGATACCAGCTGTTATGAATTATAACTCAGAGTATAGCGCATAATACTAAAGGGGAACGTGATTACAAAATGTCTCAATAGAAATGAGGCCTACGCAATATATAGGGCGAGTTGACCAGGGTGAATGTCGAGGTTTGGACCAGTCAAGGGCTCGATAGTCCCGAGGGTGACGGGGTCAAAATGGGTTTGGGGCGACTCGGGATCAGGTTGGGGCCGAGTCGTCGGCAGGGGCTGGTTTGGCGCGAGAACCAAGGGCCGAGCCTGCGGACCCGATAGGTTCGCGTGTACTCGCTGTGGCGAGCCCCAGTAAGGAATGGTAATTCCTTACACCCCAGCCCACCATAGGGAGCCGTTTGTGCCAGCACCGCGAATCCTGCCCCGCGCCAGCTGGGCAAATCTCGATCGCACGTGGCGAGGAGTCAAGCGGGTCAATGTCAATATTTTTTTTTGAACACGATGGAATTTTTTGCGGGGATTCAGATCGGTGATGCTTCAAATGGGCAGGAGAATACCTTGCGGACCTCGACAAGTTCTACATTTCACCGCTTTGTCCTACTGTACCGTAGCAAACATATGGCATGCGCCGTCTTTTCTGAACCTTAGAGCGTGTCCAAAGTATTAGTTTTGCGGATGATAGCGGATGACAGAATGGATGACAGAGGCTGCCAAGCCGTTTTAGCGCATCCAAAGTGCTGTGCAGGGACCCTGGCTGAACGGATGGCAAACGGATGGCAGAACGGATGACAGACTACAGTCCAAAAACCGGAACAGTCTGGTCGGGCAGGATAACGGGACAGTGCACCCCAAAATGTACAGTCAATTTTGGCGCCACACGCACGAAATCACGCGTTGCGAAAAACAGCTTGGAGAAATTCATGAAACTCGCACGTGTATGCGAAGCCATGCAACTTTGGCGAATCGCCAATGATGTTACAAATTGGTTTCGTCAATGCCACTTTCAGTTGCCTGTTTCGAGGTTGACGAAAATGACGAGGTAGGGCCCGCGAAGGCGTAAAATTTGAATCAAAAGTTTGAATTTTCAAATTGTCTGCCCACAGCCGCCCGCAAACGGCACGTCTCCCACTGTTACGGTGGGTGCTTCGACTGTTGGCGTCAAAAGTGTAATTCTGCAGTTTCTGTCATCCGCTGTCATCCGCTGGATGACAGAACGGATGACAAATAGCACTTTGGACACGCTCTTAGACGACCTCCGTTCAGGCACAGCCGAGCAAGCTGAACCACGCAGACTACGGAGCAGGATTGTGTCCTCTTCATTTAGATCTAGTACGAGCAGAAGCACTCCCATCGAACAGGCGCAAGTCACCTACTAGAACTAGGCACTACGACAGTGTCGCGGCAGGCTCAGCCTCAGTTCCGTGCGCAGTCCGCTCTAGGCCCGCGAGTCCGACTGTGCTCCGCGCCTGCTCCCAGCTGCTCCCAGCTGCTCCGCCATCCCCCCTAGCCCGCGCTTTCTGCGCGGGTCGCGTGAAACGCCGCGGCATTCTGACGAGTCAGCCTGAGCGCAGCAGCCCATCGGCGGCCTCAGTCCATCGTCCCCGTTCAGGCTCAGCAGCAACTCTCAAAACTACCCCATCCGAGTCAGCGCCGGCCTCAGTCCACCGCTCAGGCTCAGTGGCACGCTCTGCCCTCGGCGGCTGGTCATGGCGCATCCGCCACGTCGCACTCCGCGCTCGCCGCCGCTCGGCGCACTGCAGCTGCCGGCGGCGGCGCTCCTGCTGCTGCGGCTGCTGGCGGCGATGGTGGTGGTGGTTCCTGGCTGTGTGGCGCAAGTCGAGATTTTGCCCATCCCTGGCTTCACCACGCCCGATGCCGTCGCCTTGGCCGAAAGTAATGCTTCGTAAATTCCGTAATACTATTCCGTACTAGGTCGCGAAAACGAGTTGCCGCTTCCCGAGCAGTTCTCGCCGCGCCGGTGATCTCACGGTTCGAGTCGACGCGTCGGGGTTCGAGTCGACGCGTCAGGGTTCGAGTCGACGCGTCGGGGTTCGAGTCGACGCGTCGGGGTTCGAGTCGACGCGTCAGGGTTCGAGTCGATGCGTCGGGGTTCGAGTCGACGCGTCAGGTTCGAGTCGACGCGTCAGGTTCGAGTCGACGCGTCAGGGTTCGAGTCGATGCGTCGGGGTTCGAGTCGACGCGTCAGGTTCGAGTCGACGCGTCAGGGTTCGAGTCGACGCGTCAGGTTCGAGTCGACGCGTCAGGTTCGAGTCGACGCGTCAGGGTTTCGCCTTTGCTTGCACCACCCCGTCAGTTTTGTGAAGTCGCTTCCCTTTTCCGTGACGGTCACGCCACGCCTCGTGATATTAAGTCGACTGCTTGCACCGCCTTCCTCTGCGCGTAGTAGTAGTAGCACTAATATATGGTATAGATTGCGCAATCGGTGAGAGTGGTCCATTTCCTCTGCCACCAGTTGGCAACGGTGACTGCGGAAATGCAGTCGGACTCCCATGCGCGCGCTCGTGTCGTGGAGTTCGTGTCAAAACGCACTCGTGCCAGAACGCACTCGTGCCATCATGCTACTAATGCGGCTATATCGAGAATTCCCAAAAATCACCTACTACAGCATGATGAACCGTTTCCCTTCGCATCACGACCACTCAGTGACCGTCCTCTGCCCCTAGAGAGCCTGCCTTTGACTCGACTCGAAAGCAACCATTCAGTGACCGTCCATTGCTGATAGAGAGCCGGCTCAAAGTCCATTGCTGATAGAGAGCCGGCTCAAAGTCCATTGCTGATAGAGAGCCGGCTCAAAGTCCATTGCTGATAGAGAGCCGGCTCAAAGTCCATTGCTGATAGAGAGCCGGCTCAAAGTCCATTGCTGATAGAGAGCCGGCTCAAAGTCCATTGCTGATAGAGAGCCGGCTCAAAGTCCATTGCTGATAGAGAGCCGGCTCAAAGTCCATTGCTGATAGAGAGCCGGCTCAAAGTCCATTGCTGATAGAGAGCCGGCTCAAAGTCCATTGCTGATAGAGAGCCGGCTCAAAGTCCATTGCTGATAGAGAGCCGGCTCAAAGTCCATTGCTGATAGAGAGCCGGCTCAAAGTCCATTGCTGATAGAGAGCCGGCTCAAAGTCCATTGCTGATAGAGAGCCGGCTCAAAGTCCATTGCTGATAGAGAGCCGGCTCAAAGTCCATTGCTGATAGAGAGCCGGCTCAAAGTCCATTGCTGATAGAGAGCCGGCTCAAAGTCCATTGCTGATAGAGAGCCGGCTCAAAAAGTCCATTGCTGATAGAGAGCCGGCTCAAAGTCCATTGCTGATAGAGAGCCGGCTCAAAGTCCATTGCTGATAGAGAGCCGGCTCAAAGTCCATTGCTGATAGAGAGCCGGCTCAAAGTCCATTGCTGATAGAGAGCCGGCTCAAAGTCCATTGCTGATAGAGAGCCGGCTCAAAGTCCATTGCTGATAGAGGAAGTCCAGCGGACCCTCAAAGTCCATTGCTGATAGAGAGCCGGCTCAAAGTCCATTGCTGATAGAGAGCCGGCTCAAAGTCGCAGTGTCACTCATTCCCGGGGCCGGCCCGTCTCTTGCTCTCCGGCCCGTCTCTTGCTCTCCGGCCCGTCTCTTGCTCTCCGGCCCATCTCTTGCTATCCGGTCCGTCTCTTGCTATCCGGTCCGTCGCTTGCTATACGGCCCGTCTCTTGCTATCCGGCCCGTCTCTTGCTATCCGGCCTGTCTCTTGCTATCCGGCCCGTCTCTTGCTATCCGGCCCGTCTCTTGCTATCCAGCCCGTCTCTTGCTATCCGGCCCATTCACGCAGCTGCAGAAACCATCCATTGCCGTGAGTCGCCCCAAGGGATCATAAGTAGTCGTCCCTACCATCCATCCTTGCCCCGTCCTTTCCTGCAGAGGCGGCTCTCCTGGCGTTCGCGGCGGCCTTCAACAACCATCCAGTGTTCTTCAAGTGGGGGAGCTGGGCCAACGTGTCCCTGGGAATGACGTACAAGAACAGCAAGCCGTGCGTGCAGTTCTGGCAGTGGATCACGTGCGACGTGGAGGGACGAGTCAACGCCATGTGAGTTCCGGGGCATGCGAGGAGGAACGAGGTTGGGGCTTGACATAGCCCTGGGTTTGACGTGCCCCTGGGTTTGACGTACGAGACCTCCAAGATGTGCGTGCAGTTCTGCGGGTGGATGACGTGCGACAGAGAGGACGTGTGTTTCAACGCCATGTGAGTGCCCCCCGCCCCACCTTGTACGAAACCACAGGAGAGAGAGCCCACAGCAGCAATCACCTGCTCCTCTAACTTGCGACCCCCGCAGAATAGAAGTCTAGTTTTGAGGCGCCTCAAAACTATGCAACCCCTGCAGAAGTCCTGTCAAGGGATCAATCCTTCGCCCGTGGCAGCACGCCCGGGGAACTCAAGGGGGAGATCCCGTGGGGCAAGGTGACGACTCTGGCGAATCTTGAGCTCGTCAACGTGGCGTGGATCTTGAGGCATCTACACATCTGACCACCACCCCCCCCCCTCTGCTTTCTGTGCCGGCAGCGACATACCCAATGCGGCAATGGCGTCTATTATTGAGGCGCGGAGATAGATAAATCTGATTGCCATCCCCTGCCCTTGCTTTCTGTGCGTGCAGCGACATACCCAATGAGGCAATGGTGGGAAAGGATCTAACCTACGCACGTGGCAGCACACCCGGCCCACTCAAGGGGGAGATCCCGTGGGGCAAGATGACGGCTCTGGCGAACCTGGTGCTCATCAACGTGGCGGGCAACGAGGTCTCGGGCCCCGTGTTGCCTCCTGTCATCTCCAAGTTCTTCAAGCTCAGAGAAATGTGAGTGCTTGCCTTGGTTTTTTAGATGCCTCTAAGGCGGGGAATGGCGTCTCGGGCCCCTGCTGCCTCCTGTCATCTCCAACTTCTCCAAGCTCCAGGAGATGTGATTCCCCGCGTTTTTCTCTCTTTCAAGATTCCCGAAGGGGCGGGATGATTTTCTGGAATTGAATTCTCAAGGATGACAGCTCTGGCGAATCCGGTGCTCGTCAACGTGGCGGGGAACGAGGTCGCTTCTCTGGGCCTGTGCTGCCTCCGTCCAATTTCTCCCAAGTCAAGGAAATGATGATTGCCTCTGTTGAGTCGTCTCTTAAGGCGGGGAACGACGTGTGCGGGCTCATGCTGCCTCCGGCCGTGTCCAAGTTCTCCCAGCTCAAGGGTGCAGATGGCAGCATGGCACCGGTTCGGGGATACGCTTCCGAGGCTGAGTGCTTGCCTGTTTCGAGTCGTCACTAAAGGCGGGGTACGAATTGTGCTCTGGTCGTGCCCAAGCTCCCTCAGCTCAAGGAAATGTGAGAGCTTACCTGTTTTTTGCCTTTCAAAGCGCTCAGAGGGGCGATCTTAGGCAGAATGGCTGATCTGGAAAATGGAGATCTGAGATTTTTTAGAATTCTAAAAAATCTCTCACTGAGACCTTTCAAAAAATTACTGCTCTGGAGGTGTTGCTGCTCCCTGCTCCTTGCTCCATGCTCCTTGCTCGTCTCCCCCTCGTCTGCTTCTAGAAGCTCCGGATGACTCCTGAGTCGACTCTAAAGTTGCCCGGATCGTGCCCCCCATCTCAAGGCTTATACCCTTTTCCCTAGCTGAACCTGCTCTCCTGCTCTCCTGCTCTCCTGCTCTCCTGCTCTCCTGCTCTCCTGCTCTCCTGCTCTCCTGCTCTCCTGCTCTCCTGCTCTCCTGCTCTCCTGCTCTCCTGCTCTCCTGCTCTCCTGCTCTCCTGCTCTCCTGCTCTCCTGCTCTCCTGCTCTCCTGCTCTCCGTGCTCTCCTGCTCTCCTGCTCTCCTGCTCTCCTGCTCTCCTGCTCTCCTGCTCTCCTGCTCTCCTGCTCTCCTGCTCTCCTGCTCTCCTGCTCTCCTGCTCTCCTGCTCTCCTGCTCTCCTGCTCTCCTGCTCTCCTGCTCTCCTGCTCTCCTGCTCTCCTGCTCTCCTGCTCTCCTGCTCTCCTGCTCTCCTGCTCTCCTGCTCTCCTGCTCTCCTGCTCTCCTGCTCTCCTGCTCTCCTGCTCTCCTGCTCTACTGCTCTCCTGCTCTCCTGCTCTCCTGCTCTCCTGCTCTCCTGCCCTCCTGCTCTCCTGCTCTCCCTGCTCTCCTGCTCTCCTGCCCTCCTGCTCTCCTGCTCTCCCTGCTCTCCTGCTCTCCTGCTCTCCGTGCTCTCCCTGCTCTCCTGCTCTCCGTGCTCTCCTTCTCTCCTGCTCTCCTGCTCTCCCTGCTCTCCTGCTCTCCTGCTAATGACATGTGAGCCTGTGCTGGCTCAAGGTAGTCTCCAAACTAGCAGAAAGTCTTGAAGAGCTGGAAACTAGTCTCGCTCGCGAGAGTGTGTATGCGTTTTTTGTGATAGAAATGCCACGAGTAGTGTTCACCATTTGGTGATGCTTGTCTATCCCTTGATAGCTATTGCTCATGCATGAGGAATCTATTTTTGAGGCGCCTCAAAAATAGATGCATTTCTATCCCTTGAAAGCTACTGTTCATCCCACAAGCTACTGTTCTGCCCATTGGTCTCAACCTGGAGATTTCGATGCTGTCTTTTCTATGTGTGTGCGTGCGTGCATGTGTGCATGGATGTATGTGTGCGTGGATGCATGCATGTGTGCATGTGTGTGTGCATGTGTGTGTGCATGTGTGTGTGCATGTGTGTGTGCATGTGTGCGTGCATGTATGCGTGCATGTGTGCGTGCTTGTGTGTGTGCATGCGTGGATGCATGCGTGGATGCATGTGTGTGTGCGTGGCACGGCACGACCACATGCGAGGGCTGACTGCAGAATGTTTCAGGACAACAGGTTCATCGGACCCATGGCAAACGAGGTTTCCGCCTTGAAGTCACTCGAGAAGCTGTGAGTTGCGTTGCGTCCCTGCCTGGACCCACACCATGGTATCGCATCACATGGCATGTCTTTTGAGCCGACTCAAAAGTCCTCCCTGCCTGGACCCAGACCATAGCATCGCATGGCATGGCATAATGGCATGGTATGACATGACACGACCTCGCGCGAGGGCTGAATGCAGCACGTTCAAGGAGTCGCAGATGGAAAAGGGACACCAGATTCATGGTGACTTTTGAGTCGACTCAGAAGTCATGACATCGCGCAAGGGCTGACTGCACTGCAGCACGTTTAAGGAGTCGCAGATGGAAAAGGGACACCAGATTCATGGTGACTTTTGAGTCGGCTCAGAAGTCATGACATTGCGCAAGGGCTGACTGCACTGCAGCACGTTCAAGGAGTCGCAGATGGAAAAGGGACACCAGATTCAAGGGGCCCATGGCAAACGGGGTTTCCGCCTTGACTTGAAGTCACTCCAGAAGCTGTGAGTAGCCTTCCTAGCAACTGTTTGTCATTCGAGTCGACTCGAAAGAGACTGAGGCTTTGGCCCAAAAGTCTTTCGAGTCGACTCAGGGGAAGCTGTGCGTCATTCCCATCTTCCTCCATTTCCCACTTCCTCTTCCCCTCATTCCCATCGTCCCGCATTTCCTCTCTTCCTCTCTTCCTCTCTTCCTCTCTTCCTCTCTTCCTCTCTTCCTCTCTTCCTCTCTTCCTCTCTTCCTCTCTTCCTCTCTTCCTCTCTTCCTCTCTTCCTCTCTTCCTTCAATCTTCTTCCTCCATCCTTTCCAATTCCCCTCTCTTCCCCCTCCCATTTTTTTCCCCTCACAACGACTTGCCCTTAAACCGCATCACAGGGGGCCATCCCACTTGGCAGTGCCACTCTCAGCAGTCCCACGCACGTGAACTTTACAGCATCCCAAGCAATCCATTTCCCCCCCTTGCCGGACCGAACCCTGCCCATTTGCGATTGTCAAGTCGCCTAGAAAGAAAACCTTCCCAAACCCTGCCAAGTAGTTAAGCTTTGGGACATCTCGACACTAAACTACTTCATCACGGGATGTGGCACCACACCAGCAGCGCCCATCCCAGCAGCCCCACCGGCATCTCACCAGCCCCACCGGCGACTTTTGAGTCGACTCAAAAGGCCCCAGCATGAGGCTGAACCCCAGCAGCGCCCATCCCACCAGCCCCACCGGCGTGCCATTACCCCCCCCCCTCACCTCACCAGCCTCCCCATCTTCACCTCCGCTCTCCCGCATCTCCTCTCCCTATTGCCCCCCCCTCCCCCATTTCCTCTCCCTTTCGTCCCCTCTCCCCCTCGTTTCTCTCGCAGCGATGTGAGCCTGAACTACATCACAGGGGCCACCCCTCTTGGCATTCCCACGTGACCCCATATCCCCTTCTCCCCTCATCCCCCTCCCCCATCTCTCCCTCCCCCCTCTACCCCCCTCGCAGCGATGTGAGCCTGAACGACATCACGGGGGCCATCCCTCCTGGCATTGTCACTCTCAGGAAACTCACGTGGCTTGCAGTGGGTCAGAACCGAATGTCCGGGGTCCTACTGCCCGCACTTGGGAACATGACTCAACTCAAGACACTGTAAGTCGCTCAAGGCACTCAAGAAACTGAAAGTTGCTCAAGACATTCAAGACACTGTAAGTCGCTCAAGAATCGTTTATGGCACATAGACCCTCAGCTGTCTCCCGTGGCCCCGTCTGTCTCTCGGAACCGAATGCCTGGGGTGCTGCTGCCTGCCTGAACTGCACTCTGCAACTTGAGGCAGCTCAAGAGACTGTAGGCCGCTGTGAATACGGCAATCCGTCACAATGCGTTTCAGCCCTCACCAATCTGACGTCGCTCGCCCTCTCTAAGAACCGAATGTCGGGGGCGCTGCCGCCAACCCCACACTCAGGAGCTGCCGGCCACCCCACACTTAGGAGCTTGACGCAGCTCAAGAAAGTGTGAGACGCGCGCATTGTGCGCGCTGTAACGGTGCTGAATAGATTGCTTTTGAAACGCCTCAACAGCACGCCTGCTGAATCATCTCATAACACCATCCCTCTGCCTGTGGCCAGTCACAAGTCTCCTCTGTGACGCTGCAGTCTAGCGGCTTAGAGGCTTGAACCCACCGTCCTGCCAGGAGCCCACCGTCCTGTATCCTACCTTGCCCCTGACGTGACTTGCCCTGACGTGACTTGCCCTGACGTGACTTGCCCTGACGTGACTTGCCTCCCCCTTGCCCTCCGCCTGCCTTGCCCCTGCGCTGGTGTGCGAGCAGAGACATTGGGGGCAACTCTTTCCAGGGCCCCTGTCAGTCACTCCCCACTTTCCAACTCTTCCAATGTGATATGAGATTATAGACGTCTCAAAACTAATCTTCTATCCCCTGCGCTGGTGTGTGAGCAGGGACATTGGGGGCAACTCTTTCAAAGGGCCCCTGCCAGCGAGCTGGGGAGCGCTCAAGAACCTCGAGCTGCTGTAAGACCCGAGTCTCCCTTGTGCCGCCCTGCTGTAAGACCCGAGTCTCCCTTGTGCCGCCCTGCCGTAAGACCCGAGTCTCCCGTGTGCCGCCCTGCTGTAAGACCCGAGTCTCTCCTTTGTGCCGCCCTGCTGTAAGACCCAAGTCTCCCTTGTGCCGCTTTCGAGTCGACTCAAAACCAGCGAGTTGGGTTGGGCTGGACTCTAGAAGCTCGAGCTGAGGTGAGAATGATGTGAGAATGATGTGAGAATGATGTGAGAATGATGTGAGAATGATGTGAGAATGATGTGAGAATGATGTGAGAATGATGTGAGAATGATGTGAGAATGATGTGAGAATGATGTGAGAATGATGTGAGAATGATGTGAGAATGATGTGAGAATGATGTGAGAATGATGTGAGAATGATGTGAGAATGATGTGAGAATGATGTGAGAATGATGTGAGAATGATGTGAGAATGATGTGAGAATGATGTGAGAATGATGTGAGAATGATGTGAGAATGATGTGAGAATGAGTGAGAATGATGTGAGAATGATGTGAGAATGATGTGAGAATGATGTGAGAATGATGTGAGAATGATGTGAGAATGATGTGAGAATGATGTGAGAATGATGTGAGAATGATGTGAGAATGATGTGAGAATGATGTGAGAATGATGTGAGAATGATGTGAGAATGATGTGAGAATGATGTGAGAATGATGTGAGAATGATGTGAGAATGATGTGAGAATGATGTGAGAATGATGTGAGAATGATGTGAGAATGATGTGAGAATGATGTGAGAATGATGTGAGAATGATGTGAGAATGATGTGAGAATGATGTGAGAATGATGTGAGAATGATGTGAGAATGATGTGAGAAGATGTGAGAATGATGTGAGAATGATGTGAGAATGATGTGAGAATGATGTGAGAATGATGTGAGAATGATGTGAGAATGATGTGAGAATGAGGTGAGAGCTGCTGTAAGAACCAAGTTCGTTTTAGCTGTTTCCAGGGTCCCTTGTGTTTGGTTTTCAGTGAGTTTAGTCAGCCGGACCGAGCTTGCAGCTATCTACCAGGTTTGTCAGTGGAGGGAGAGCGGCCATAAGAACCAAGTCCCTTGCTTAAACAGCACCTTGGCAGACCATTCATACCTTCTAGGAACCCCTTCAACCGAGGAGTCATTTGCTACAATTCTTTACAAAAAAACCCTTCCAACCCTCTCTCCTGCATTCCTCTGCCTCCCCCCCCCCCCACCCATCCCCTCCCCCCTACCCTCCACTTTCCCCTCTCACGCCCTTTTTCCTCTACCCCTCTTCCCTGCCCCCCGTAACCCCCATTCCCGGACCCCCCCTCTCCGCCCCGCCCCCATTCCTCCCCTCCGCCCCCATTCCCTCCGGCAGTAATGTGCAGAAGCTGTATGTGGACGGATCGTTCCCAGACGCTTGGACGGGGATGACATCTCTGGAGCATTTCGTTGCACCCGCTGCCCGCATCCGCAGCCGCTTCCCCTCCTTCCTGCTCAAGCTGAAGAGCATAAAAGAAATGTGGGTGTGGGTGTGGGTGTGCTGCTGACATGTGGGTGTGTTGCTGACATGTGGGTGTGCTGCTGACATGTGGGTGTGTTGCTGACATGTGGGTGTGCTGCTGACATGTGGGTGTGTTGCTGACATGTGGGTGTGCTGCTGACATGTGGGTGTGTTGCTGACATGTGGGTGTGCTGCTGACATGTGGGCGTTTCGCTGAGATGTGGGTGTATTGCTGACATGTGGGTGTATTGCTGACATGCCAAGGTACATGCATGCGCATGTGAAGGTACATGCATGCACATGTGAAGGTACATGCGTGCACATGTGAAGGTACATGCGTGCACATGTGAAGGTACATGCATGCACATGTGAAGGTACATGCGTGCACATGTGAAGGTACATGCATGAACATGTGAAGGTACATGCATGCACATGTGAAGGTACATGCATGCACATGTGAAGGTACATGCATGAACATGTGAAGGTACATGCGTGCACATGTGAAGGTACATGCATGAACATGTGAAGGTACATGCGTGCACATGTGAAGGTACATGCATGAACATGTGAAGGTACATGCGTGCACATGTGAAGGTACATGCATGAACATGTGAAGGTACATGCATGCACATGTGAAGGTACATGCATGCACATGTGAAGGTACATGCATGAACATGTGAAGGTACATGCGTGCACATGTGAAGGTACATGCATGAACATGTGAAGGTACATGCATGATTCATGATCGCAAGAAACTGTGAGGCGATTGCGAAACACGAGCTATACAACCTGTGAGATTGTCATCGCACGCACACATGCATGCCCACATGCATGCACACATTCATGCCCACATGCATGCCCACATGCATGCCCACATGCGTGCCCACATGCATGCACACATGCGTGCCCACATGCATGCACACATGCGTGCCGACATGCATGCCCACATGCATGCACACATGCATGATCACATGCATGCACACATGTCAGTTGAGAAACAGTCTACAGCAACCCGTTGTACGGCGCACTTTTCCCATCCCACCGCCCTTTTCTTCCCTTCCTTTCCCCGCCGTCTTCCCCCTGCCTCCTTTCCCCCTGCCTCCTTTCCACAGCATCCTGTATGACAACGAGTTGTGGGGCCCCCTGCCTCCTGCCTCCCAGCTATTCGCTCCCACCTCCCTCACCAGCCTGTGAGTTCCCCACCGCCCTCAACGAGCTGTGAGTTCGCCTCTATGCCGCCCTCCTCTTCTGCCCCTTTGAATCGCCTCAAAGCCACCTCGCTCTCACGACCCCTACCAAGCTGCTGCACCCCTTCGAATCCCAACCGCTCTGCACCCCTCTTCGCCCTTCCAGCACTCCCCGCCCTCCCTTTTCCACACCCTCCCCTCCACCCCCAACCCCCTTCCGTACTATGTCTAAAGAGAGAGCTCCTGTCACTCACCTCCCCACCCCCAGCGACGTGAGGGGCAACTACCTTAATGGCTCCGCACCCAAGGTGCATGCTGGTAGTAAGCCACTTCAAGAAGACAACACCCCACCCATCCCTCCCTCTCCCCCTCCCATCTTTTCTGCCCAGGAACGTGAGCTGCTACTGCCCCAACAGCTCCCTGCCCAAATTGTCTGCTGGTGGTGCGGCTCTTCGGATCACTTTGAAACACTCGAAACGTGCCCCTCCCTCCCGTCTCTCGTTTGACCTCACCTCCCCAGGAACGTGAGCTGCAACTACCTCAATGGCTCCCTGCCCAGAGTGTCTGCTGGTGGTGAGAGGCACGTAGAACAAATTGAAAGACGCCCCTCCCTCCCTCCCTCCCTCCCTCTCCCCCTTCTCCCATTTGACCTCTCCAGGGACGTGAGTGGCAACTACCTCAGCACTCTGTGCCCAAAGTGCCTGCTGGTGGTGAGGCACTTTGAAACACTCTAATGACGGCCCTTCCTCTCTCCCTTCTCCCATTCGACCTCGCCAGGGACGTGAGTGGTAACTACCTCAACAGCTCCGTGCCCAAGGTGCCTGCTGGTGGTGAGGCCCTTTAGAACACTTTGAAACACTCTAAAACACGCCCCTCCCTCCCTCTCTCCCTTCTCCCATTTGACCTCTCCAGGGACGTGAGCTCCAACTTCCTCAACGGCTCCGTTTTTTAGTCGACTTAAAAGCAGACTCCCCTCCCTCCCTCCCTCCCTCCCTCCCTCCCTCCCTCCCTCCCTCTCTCCCTCCCTCCCTCTCTCCCTCCCTCCCTTAACCCTTAAACCTCTCCAGGGACGTGAGCTCCAACTTCCTCAACGGCTCCCTGCCCAGAGTGTCTGCTGGTGGTGCGGCACTTTGAAACACTTTGAAACACTCTAAACGATGCCCCTCCCTCCCGTCTCTCGTTTGACCTAACCTCTCCAGGGACGTGAGCTCCAATTTCCTCAACGGCTCCGTGCCCAAAGTGCCTGCTGGCCGTGACATTAACTTTAAGTGAGTCTTGAGAAATTGGATCCCACAGGCACGTAGGCATGGGGCTTTTAGAGAGACGTTACTTTCAAATGAGTCCTGCATGTTGCCCCTCCCTCCCTCCCATCAACCGCCCTCCTTTGGGACTAACTGTGCCAGCCACCAGCAGCAGCTGCAGACCCCTCACTTGTGGATCACAGCCACCTGCTCTCCCTGCTCTCCCTTCTCTCCCTGCTTCCCTGCACTTCCTTCTCCCGCCGCTTTCACGATTGCCCTGCCGAATAACCAGAACAATATACTCTTTCCATCCCAATCTCTCTTCTGCCCCCCCTCTTCTGCCCCCCTCTTCTGCCCCCCCTCTTCTCCCCCCCCTCTCTCCCTTTCTCGCTCAGGTTCTTTACCAACTGCTTCCAGCCATCGGCATCTGCAGACCCCTCCCTTGAGGATCAGACCCCAATGTTCCCTGCCGACTGCGCGCGGCTCTACTCCTCCCTCACCCTAGGTGCGCCCACCTCTGAAAACGACTTTCGAGTCGACTCCAAAAAGTGCTGTGTGACATTGTAACGAGGTGACTTTCGAGTCGACTACAAAAAGTGCCGTGTGACATTGTAACGAGGTGACTTTCGAGTCGACTCCAAAAAGTGCCGTGTGACATTGTAACGAGGTGACTTTCGAGCCGACTCCAAAAAGTGCTGTGTGACATTGTAACGAGGTGACTTTCGAGTCGACTCCAAAAAGTGCTGTGTGACATTGTAACGAGGTGACTTTCGAGTCGACTACAAAAAGTGCCGTGTGACATTGTAACGAGGTGACTTTCGAGTCGACTCCAAAAAGTGCCGTGTGACATTGTAACGAGGTGACTTTCGAGTCGACTCCAAAAAGTGTTGTGTGACATTGTAACGAGGTGACTTTCGAGTCGACTCCAAAAAGTGCTGTGTGACATTGTAACGAGGTGACTTTCGAGTCGACTCCAAAAAGTGCTGTGTGCCATAGTAACGAGGTGACTTTCGAGTCGACTACAAAAAGTGCTGTGTGACATTGTAACGAGGTGACTTTCGAGTCGACTCCAAAAAGTGCTGTGTGACATTGTAACGAGGTGACTTTCGAGTCGACTAAAAAAGTTGTCTGACCACAGTGAACCCTGCCGAGTGCTCGCAACTCTACTCTTCCCTCGCCCCAGGTGCGTCCAGCTGTGAAGTTCCTCGGAGCGAGCCCTCTGCCCACTGCATGCTGAACGCTCGAATCGAGCCCTTTGCTGAATGCCCACGCTTCCACTCCTTGGACGCCCTAGCTGTGTTTCTCCCCTCCTTCACCCTTGCTGCATTGCGCCTCTGTTCACACCATGCCGTGCCGGGCCATGCCATGCCATGCCGTGCCGTGTCATGCCATGCCATCCCTTGCCATCCCTTGCCAAGCCATGCCATGCCGTACCATGCCATACCATGCCATGCCATGCCATACCATGCCATACCATGCCATGCCATGCCGTGCCATGCCATGCCATGCCATACCATGCCATGCCATGCCATGCCATGCCATGCCATGCGCCTTCCCCACTCTCATTCCGCCTTGTCTCAACATCGCATCTCACTTCCCTCCCCTCTCTGCCCTCCCCTCTCTGCCCTCCCCTCTCTGCCCTCCCCTCTCTGCCCTACCTACCTCTCTCCTCCACTCCTCTGTTCATTCGCCCTTATTACAGGACCACCCACACCGGCTGCCGCTCCCTCTTCCGCTCCCCCCTCCTCTGCTCCCCACTCCTCCGCTCCCCCCTCCTCCGCTCCCCCCTCCTCCGCTCCCCCCTCCTCCGCTCCCCCCTCCATTTCCCCCTCCTCTGCTCCCCCCTCCTCTGCTCCCCCCTCCTCCGCTCCCCCCTCCTCCGCTCTCCCCTCCTCCACCTCCCCGTCCTCTGCACCCGCCTCCTCTCCCATCCCTCCCCCATCCAACATCACCGCTGGCAGCCCCTCTCCCCCCACATCTTCCTCCCCTTCCCCCTCGCCGCCCACATCCCCCACTGCCTCCCCCTCTGATTCCCCCAACAAGCCCAGCAGCAGCAGCCTTTCCGCCTCTGCTCTCTCCCCCTTGGCCTCCTGCCTGCTCCTGCTGCTGGTCATTGCCTTGGCGTAAGAGCCGATTTTTGAGGCACCTAAAAATTATCCCCTTGACTTCCTCCCTACTCCTCCTGCTGGCTACTGCCTTGGCCTAAGAGGGTGCAGAAAGGGCTTATTGTGGGCACCTCAAAGGTCCTTTCAGTGACCTTTCCCTCTGCTCTCTCTTTCCCATCACCTGTCTGCTGGCCCTGCTTGCCCTGCCAGTAGCTGGCTACTAGTCACTCCCTGGGCGAGGGCGGAGGCGGAGGGCTAGTTAGTTAGGATTCAGTGACTTGGGCAGACGTTGGGGATGGCTGTAGCGTGCTCTTGCAGGACTGTAGTGACTGCCAGCTCAAATGGTACCACTATGTGTGTGTGTCTGCCAGTACTGGACATGTGTAGCTTTGTATGGTTCACACGGGTCAGTACCACACACGAGGCATTGGGTCAGTGATGGGGCCTTTCACTGGTGGGCATTTGAATCGCTAGTGGGGCCTTGAGTTGCTGGTGGGGCCTTGAGGTGCTGGTAGGGCCTTGCTTGAATCTCTGGTGGGGCCTTGAGTTGCTAGGTCCTCTCTCCGACATGACAAGACACTGGGTAACCGCTGGCAAGATTGTAACACAACTTGCAGAGTGTGCTTTGCAATCGTGCAGTGCATGCGACACAGCATTTCATATCTCAAGTACCGGTAGTAAATGACTCACTCAGCATCTGCAAGTACCTTCACGGGTTGGCCTAGAATCTAGCGGAAGTATCACATGTGAGATACTAGAAAGGGGTAGTGGGGGGGAGGGAGCAATCAGGAGAACAAGAAATGCAAATGAGACGGTACCGGTAGGTGGTAGGTCCCTCAGGCATAGAGAGGGAGTGAGGGGGGAGGGGAAGCAGGGAGAGAGAGAGAGAGAGAGAGAGAGAGAGAGAGAGGATAGAGGGGAGGGGGGCACACAGAAGGGCGTGGGGAAAGGAGGGAGGGGCTGGAGGGAGGGACGCGGGTGGGAATGGTAACCCAAGTCCAATCTGAGCAAAATGCGACGGCCAAGGTACGGCAAGGAGTACTGGAGGAATAAAGATCCGAGGAATCCCATAAAAAAAAACGGTAAACAGACGTCGTACAAACACACCTAGGGTGATGACTCCAGCCCACGATACACACCTATCAAACCATCTACTCCCTACAGCCTTGTAAAACGAGACTGCGGAAGCCCATAAACGCATAACCTAATGGCGATATTTCCGCATAGGAACCATGAGGACAGCCAGCTATGGCGGGCCAAACACCTCCCGAACGCCATCTGGCGTGACTATCGTGCGAACGACCCAGTTCGCATAGGCGCCTCGACGCATGGCCAGGCACCTAGTGAGCGGAGCACGGCCGAACACGCTCGACAAACTTCCCACGTCCGCATCATCCGCTCCTCCTTGACGCTGACTCGGAGTTCGGTCTTCCCCGGATTCCGTATCCGGCTGCCTTGGTTCGTCGTCGTCTGGGCGCAGGGGACTGTCCTCAGGGATTGTCAGGGGAACTACTCGGGAGAGGGCTGACGTGTGCATCCTGAAGCTGCTCGGATGCAGCCAATCGGTATTCTGAGACATCAGTGGCTGGCGGTTGTGGAGAGCTACCTGTTCGGGATTCTGCACTCTAATAACTGGTTCTACGATATCCGCTGGACACGAGGTAATTGGACCTGAAAGGCGAGTAGGGTCGCTAAAGACGCGCTGAGCGTGTTCAGTTGATCAAGAAACGTAATGTGACGAGTAGACGAAACTTCAGCAGTTTATGTGGCTTTCTGACACGCACGACCTAAATGGGATGAAGGTGGAGAGAAGCCACACCAGCGGTGGCATGGGGTTTGGCGGAGCTTGGTTGCGCTGGAGGTGATGCGCGCCTGACGTCATAATCCAACAGCACCCCATCGAACGCATGCCAAGTCACCGAAATTGTAAAATAAGCCCGATTATTTATGAGTTCGCAAAGAGTCACGGATCTGTGGCGCAATGGTAGCGCGTCTGACTCCAGATCAGAAGGTTGCGTGTTCGATTCACGTCAGGTTCAAAGCCTGCTTTTTGCGTCCTGGACAATTTCCTCTTTGCCCGCGATACCACGTCAGCTCTTTCGGAAATTTCTGTTGCTGCCTCGTCAGTCTCCTGGGCCTTCAACCCACGAGGGGCTAAGGGGTAGCTGAATGACACGTCAGATGCCCGGGTCATATGTCAGGTTCGGCTACAGAAGCTCCACGCGTTCAATCCACCTTGGCGGATCTCTGGTAGCTTCGCGTCACCAGTCAACACTCGAGCTTGACTACGTGGACGTTGCTAGAGAACATCTGCCACCTCATCCATAGCACTCGTCCGAACCTCGCGACGCCGAACCAGCCAACTCCCCTACCGGCAGATTTTCGCGGCTCAATGAGACTGCGTCCTCAATTAAAAAGTTTTACTCGTTTTGCTCACGGCACGGGCAACCCCGAACTCGGATAAATATTTTCTACGCGCGAGTCGGGAAATGCGTTTTTGATTAACCGCGTTTCTTTCTACGAACTCTCATGTTTCCCTTGCCCAAAATGATGGCCCGAAATGATGACAAGGCTATCCTGTTACGAGTGGTATTTAGCTAGTGGCGCAAGTTGAGCTTAGGGGCATGAGTTTTCATGAGAATCCACGGACTCTCGTGTTCTCCCGCGTAAAACTCGTTTGCATCTGCCCAGATTCCACAGTGCCAGCCAAAACAGTTTCTCAAAACGTGCCAAAGTTTTTTTACTATCGGCAGAAATTCATAGGATCCCGTCCTATATATGTTTTCTTGCAAAACGCAGTGAGATGTGAGCTCCACCAAAACAATGACATTCCGCGAACTCCAAGCTGCGTTTGGTTTTTTTTTAAGCCGTTGACCCAAATTGCAGAAATTTTATTTCGAGTTTATTAATATTGAAACTGCCCTTCTAGTAATCCGGTTCCGCAAAACGAGAGGGAAAACTAAGATCGCGCACCAAAAAGACGGGAAACATGTGATAGGTGTGCGCCATCCTCAGCCAATTCCGCCCCTGCCCCTGATACATCAGGCGTTTGAGCGTAAAGAAACTTGAAACATGTGCTCTTTTTTTTTGGGACTTTTGAAGTGCAACCCAGCCCAGCGCCTCCACGCTTAAGGGCGTGATACTTCTGCAAAAACTGGGTCAAGTTACGCAGCGCAGGAATCACAGTTTGCGAAGTGCCTGAAACGATAGCGAATTGTTTGTTACTAGATTCCCCGCTCCAAATCTAATTTCGTATTTCGATTTGCATTTTTCGTGCGAACAGCGTGAAAACACCAATGTTCTTTACAACAGTTCATATTCGTGCGCCACCCCACCCCAAAGTTGTTTGGCAAAAATTGCCAAGTCAAGTTACCCACACGAGTTGCGCAGCAGGGTCAAGTTGCACAGCCCAAATCTCGCCAAAAGCACCACGTCCTTACGTATGCCTTCCTGTTGTTCGCTGTTCATCACCCCACCCACACTCCCACTCTCTCCTTTCTTCCCCCCCACCCCCCCAACCAACTTCCCGCGCCTAGCGCGCCCCTCCTTTCCCTTTTCCGTCCCACCCTCCCCCTTTGTCCTTTTATATTGGCGGTGTTTTGCGTGCTCGGTTTTTTTGCGCCCTGATTGGTTCCTGAGGTTTCGTCAAGAGTGTTTTTGTCGCGCATAGTGTTGCGACGCTCGCTCGTTGGCGAAAACCACTCGCCACCTCGTACAACTGCCCTACGCCCCTGCGCGCTGCCGTGTCCAACTTTTTGCCCCTATCATGTTTATTAATCTTGCACGTTTCGGGTCAACGGCTTTAAGCACATACATTCAAATGCGAAAGCCCTAAAGTGTTAAGAGAAGGGGGTTTTTAACGACAACGTTTTCTTGGACAAGCTCCACTAAACCTAACGAGATTTCATACATCTGCGCGTGGGGATGGACGAAACCTTGCGAGGTTGACCCAGCTAGTAATTCACGGGCAACCACTAAATCCCAAATACAGTTCACACAATTTCAAATTCCATAACTTTCACATTTCCCGACTCGCGCGTAGAAAATGTTTATCCGAGTTCGGGGTTGCCCGGATCGTGAGCAAAATGGGTAGAAAATGTTAATTGAGGACGCGGTTTCTTCGAGCCGCGCAATTAAGCCTCCCCCACCTCTCAAT
Source organism: Closterium sp. NIES-67 (assembly GCA_027943415.1). Taxonomy (NCBI): domain Eukaryota; kingdom Viridiplantae; phylum Streptophyta; class Zygnematophyceae; order Desmidiales; family Closteriaceae; genus Closterium; species Closterium sp. NIES-67. The sequence continues at coordinate 415,651 of BQMB01000999.1, forward strand.
TGGAAAACCCACCGCTCACACCATTCCCTTTCCTAAAGCTGTCTTGAATTTCACCATTACCTTGGGTTGCCAGAAAGCTAAATTATCCCACCTGAACGTCTCTGAATCATAGAAAAACATCGACTTTTTCCTTGGCTTTTGCTTAACAACGCGGCGGCCTGCTGGGACGTAGACAAGGTTAGGATTCGGATAACGGTGTCAGAGGCTATTACCATTCCTTTCTCGCCTGTTTTCTACGCTCCTGACCTGTCGTGCTGCGTCCTGCTGCTTAAGACAGATACCAGCCATGTCTGCTCTTCTCGCTCGGCACTCCGCCGCCGTCGCAGCCGCCGCCAGTTGCGCGTCTGCATCGCGAAGGGCAGACTCGAATGGCGCCTCGTCTAAGCCGTTCGCGCCTCTATCCGCTCGAAAGTCGGTGACGACAGCGGCTTTCACGGGGGGAAGATCACAGCTCTCGTCCTCCTCTCTCCGGCTACACTCGTCCACGTCAGCAGCAGCCGCTTCCACGCGGAGTGTCGCCGCGGCCACGTCATCCAGCTCGGAGGTACGTGTCTCATTGGCCTCTGACAGCTCATCGCCGTCTGACCGGCACCACTACTATCGCCATTACCTCTCTTCCTCTACCATCGCATGGCACGTCATTCACCGCATGGCTTTACAGAGAGCGAACGAATGGTCTGCATTGGTTGTGAATGATTAATTTGCATTTTAACGAACGCAAGGGCGGTGCATGGGCGAGAAGGTTCGAGAGGGCCTGGCTGGCACCTTACCAGAATATTAAAGCGAATGACGAAGCAAATACCAAAGCGATAAGGCGCTGTTAGGGAAAGAGGAGGAGAGAGTGGAGGGCGGGTGGAAGGGAGGAAAGGGGACAGCAGCCGACATTTCCACTTCCACACAGCAGCCCGCCCACCCACCCATGGGATACGTGCCTCTGAGCCTCCTCCCAAGCTTCAAATCGGCCTGCTTCTTGAGAATTCTCAAATGCGACCGCAACCGACGCTTCCCCTTGGACAGCAGCCCACCCGCCCATGGCATACATGCCTCACTGCCGCCATCTAAGCTGCTGTTCCGCCTGTCTGCGAGCGGCTCCCCTCTCCCCCACGGCCCTTTCCATTATTCTCTTACCTCCGCAACGCCAGGAGATCTTTTTCTCCAGCGGCCCTCATATCCGCGACCGCGCGCTACACCTGCTCTCTCGCTCGAGTGCGTGTCTTCCCATCCCATCTCCCTTTCTCCATCCTCACCAGGAGATGTTTTTCGACAGCGGCCCGCACATTGGCGACCTCGCGCGCAACCTCATGCTGGGCCTCACGGGCGTGTGGCTGCCGCTCACCCTCGCCTCGCCCTTCTTCCCCCTTTCCCCTCCTCTTTCCCCCATCACCCCTGCAACACCAGGAGGTGTTCTTCGACAGCGGCCCGCACATCGGCGACCTCGCGCTCAACCTCGTGCTTGGCCTAACGGGCGTGTGGCTGCCGCTCACGCTCGCCTCCGTCTTCCGCGTGTTGACTCTGCGCTACCGCTTCACCAACCGCCGATTCACCGTGCTGTCGGAGCTGGATGAGAAGGAGAGACTGGAATATCCGTACTCGGTAAGAAGCAACTCAATTGCATGTACTAGGTGAGGGTTTTCTGACTCTCGCGTTACTGCTTCACCACCCGCTGACTCATGGTTACGTCGGAGCTGGACGAGACGGAACGACTGGAATACCCGTACTCGGTAAGAGGCACACCCTGAAGTCAAAGTATGGCTCACCCTCGCGTCCGTCTTTTGCATGCTCACCGTGTGCTGTCGTTTCACCAACCACTGAGTCACCGTTTCTTCGGTTTCGCTCTCAAACTACTGTTGTAGGAAAGTCCTCGCGCCCTTTCCTTATCCTATAGCTGGTCGCAGAGCTTCGATCGGCTCCTCGCTTCATTGGCGACTGGGGCAGCATCTCCATCTGTAACCCTCAACGACAAGACCGTCGTTATTTGGCCTTGAGAGCGATTGTCCCTTCCAGCTCATTTCCCTCATCTCCAACTCTCTCTCCCCCCTTTCCACTGTGCAGCTGTATCAGAGGTGTGATCTACCCCTTGATTTATCCATCACCCTCTCCATCACCCCTAAGGACAAGACCGTCATTGACCTCAAGAGTGTTCCTAAATCCCCGTACTCCCTCTCGTCCTCCCTCCCTTGCATCCCCACCTACAGCTGGTATCAGAGGTGCGGTCAGCCCCGCGGTTCATAGGCGAGTGGGGCGACATCTCCATCACCCTCAAGGACAAGACCGTGATTGACCTCAAAAGCGTGCCCAAGTTTAGGCAGGTGGCCAAGTACTGCGAGGAGCAGGCGAAGGCGGCTGCAGCCAAGGAGGCAAAAGCGGGTGGAAGCAGCAGGAGCAGCAGCAAGGGTTTCGACATTGCAGCCTAAGAAAATAAATCGACCCACGCTGCGAGAATCTGCCCTGATGGCTACAGTAGTAGGCGAAATTTGAGGTGGCGTGCGATAAACGCCTCTATGTTGGTGAGGTGTAGAGAAAATGTACACATTTATGACTACACCTCCAACTATTCCAGGGTTTTGGAGTTTGCATAGATGCAACAAACTCATAGGTCATTGCTATTCAAACCTTGAACCCCACTGGGAACCCTGGTTAGGTCTCTTGCGCACAGCGGCCGAGTAGATGAATTACTCCTGCTTCAACATCCTAACAATCTTTTGTTAGTGTTCATATATTTGTTAGGTGCACCTATAAGGAACCAAGTAACTAGGTCCATATCAAAGTGAGTACATATGCTAGTTACAAACTCTGTGTTCTCCCTTTGTCATCTCATCAAACTCTGTTGACGGCGTACAGCACCGTGGAAAAACTTGGCCTAGTCTGAGAGCAAGAAAATCAGCCCGCAGAGCTCCTGTGCCGCCATAGCACCATCGCACATCTCGGCCTCGCAGCTCGACTAATCAACAGACGATGATCGGGTGGGCCTCGACGAAATGGCCCCTGCACCAAGGCTAAAACAGTAGCCCTGCGAGGACCTGAGCGTCTCAGCGTCGTCCACCCACGGAGCGTTTGTGTGCCCTGTAAGGACCACTGGCATGCGTCCTCCTAGCACTAGCCCCATGCACGATGTACTTGCTAAATAACGCAAAACCCTCTTAGCGGCCGACTAGTACTGTGGTCGGTGTCTGGCTGTGGCCACAAAGCGAGCCAGGATGCTGAGAGGGTATGCAAGATCTGGACGAGTGCAAGTCATCAGGTACATTAGGCAACCCACCAGCTCTACGTAAGGACCACTAGGCTCTACAAACTCCTCAGGGATTGGAGTCGAGAGCCTGTAACCTATTGGCAGAGGTATGGGCTGTGCGGAGGAGAACTGAAGGCCGAACCTCTAAAGGATCTGGCGCACCAAGTGTGACTGTGTGAGAGTCATGGTGCGGGCTGCTGTGTCCTTGGAGATCTGCAGGCCAAGGTAGCGGCGCAGCTCTCCTAGGTCAGTGCAGGTGTGTCTCCTCAGCAGCTCGGCCTTCACGAATGTCAGTGCGTCTCTGTCTGCAGTAGCAAAGACCAGGTCGTTTACGTAGACTAGGATGTAGAACGGGGTCTGGCCAGCACGAACGAAAAGCGAAGGGTCTGCAGAGGACGGGAAGAACTGCAGGTCAGCTAATGTAGCACGCAGCATGTCGTGCCATACGCGCGGTGCCTGCCGCAGGCCGTAAACTGGGCACCGGAGAAGCCACTAAGTCCCAGGGGCGACGGTGCCGGTAATGCCTGGCGGACGGCTTAGGTAGACCTACTCGTGCAGACTGCCCTGTAGAAAAGCTGTCGAGAAGTCGAGTGAGTGCAACTCGTAGTCACGCTGTGCTGCTACGTATAGCAGCGCCCGTGGAGTAGTCATCTTTGGGGTCGGGGCAAAAGTCTGGAAGAAGTCCATACCCTCGTGCTGACTGGAGCCTCTAGCCACATAGCGCGCCTTGAGCACAGGCGGCTCTCCAGAAGGGCGCTTCACCTTGAAGAGCCACCGACCATCGACTACGTTCACCCCAGGTGGGGGAACTGCGTCGTCGTAAGTGCCAGTGGATCTCCAAGTTGCCATCTCTGCGTCCATGGCAGCTATCCACTGAGAGGCCCACAGTCCCGAGGTCACCTCAGCGGAGGTGCGAGGGGTCAGGATGTCGAAGGCATCTGGGTCCTTCTCAGGGACTAGCAGCATGGAGCAGAGATGAGGCGTGACCTCGAATAGGAAATCAAGCTCATATTGCCAGTCCTCCAGGACGTCACTGCTAAGGGCAGGAGCACCCCTGATGGACGGAGGACGGGCGGGGTCAGAGACCAAAGCGGTGGCGTAGTCAAGGCGGCGGTAGAGGCGAAGTCAGTGACAGCAGCGACAAGAGTGTCAAGACTCGAGACAGGAACAGACGGGTTTGTAACGAGGGAGGTAAGGACCCGAGGAAAAAGAGGACTAGCGGCACGAAGGTAGTCAAACAGAGGAGGCGGAGCGACAACAAGCGACGACGAAGGAGGCGAGGGGAGGAGGGGAGGACGAGACCTGTGGGAACGAAGCAACAATAGGTGAGAGAGCTAGACAGGAGAGACAGGACGAGCACGAGAGGGACGACGAGACCAAAAGTGGGACGGAGGTGTCACGTCAGGAGACACAGGAAGAGACACAAGAGGAGAACGAGGGGGGAACGAGCCGGAGACGAGTCAGGCGGAGAAAAGACAGGGCCGTAGACAGGCAGGGGAGGCGGGTGGTCAGGGGAGGGAAGGCCGAGTAGGCGAAGGGCTGACACCGGCGGCGACTGCTGCTGCTCCTGCTCCATGCCGACACCAGAACCTCCAACTGAACCACGACTACCTCCGCAATGCTCCACTCCGGCACCCCCAGAGCGAGACCCCCCTCCAGCACCGGTGCCACCTCCAAGACAGCCGGGACAAGCCACGATAGTAACCCAAGAACTAGCACCCCCAGAACCAGCACCCCTAGTATGAGAACCCTCTTCAACACTGGTGCCACCCCCAGGACCGCCGGAACAAGCCACGACAGAAATACCAGAACTAGCACCCGCCTCGACGCCCGCACCCTCAGAGCCCACAGACAGTTGCTGCTGCTGCGGCGGCAGCGATGACAGCGGCTGCTGCGATGGCGGAGAAGGAGACACCGGGGCAGAAAGAGACGGCGAGAACTGCATCACAGGGCCACCAGAGTCAGCCGACTCCTCAATCGGGACAACCGAACGGAGGGGAGTGACGTGAGACACACCAGACTGAGCAAGACGGGGAGGGGGGAGAGGAGGGGCTACCGGGGGAGTGGGAACCAGAAACAGGGGCGGGGAAACCGGGAGACCTCGGTGGGGAAAGCGGTGGTAGAAGGAGACAAACTCATAAAAAGTCATGTCACACGAGTGAAGGAAGCGGTGAGACTGCGAGGTCGTAAAAGTGCCAGTTAGACAAGTCGAGGGGGAAACCAAGGAAGACACAGGGGACAGTGGGGGCAGTGAGCTTGTCCGTGCCAGAGGCACAAACGTGAGCAAGGCAACCCCAGACGTGGTCCGTAGAGGCATCTCCAAGTAACCCGGTCCAGAGAAGGGTCTACGAAACCTGCGGCCGCTGGGAGTACGGCTACATATTAAGCTGGTGAGCGACGTAGCGAACAGCGAACGGCCACAGAAAATCGGGTGCACCGGTATGGATCATGGAGGTACGAGCCACCTCCATGACCAAACCGATGCGTCGCTCAGCGACCCAATTTTGTTGTTCGGAGTCCGGTAAGATGTACGACTGGGTGATGGGCTCCGCACGACAGAATTGTCCAAGCCGACCAGAGGTGAACTCACCGCTGCGGTCGGAGTGGAGACACAGCACTGGGAGACCGCGGTGGACGCGCGCAGCTACGACCCACGGGATAAGAACGTCAGGCACGTCGACCTTCCATTCCAGGGGAAACACCGTGGTGTAGCGCGTGTAGTCGTCGACAAGCACTAGAAAGTAGCGCTCTCGACAAGGCCCAGGGACAGGGGCTGGGCCCCAGACGTCTAGGTGCAAGGTCTGGAGTGGCACCATGGCAGGGCGAAGCGAGGAGGATTGAGGAGCACGGCGCAGCTGGCCCTCGACGTAGGGCGTGCACGTCGGCGCAAGCGAGGGAGGGAGGGCAGGGAGCGATGCAGGAAGACCTAGGAGAAGACCGTGCTGGGACATGTGACACAGACGCAGGAGTGCGGGGTGACCTTGGCGGCGGTGCCACAGAAGCGACGGGTGAGTGAGCGACCGACACAAGCAAGCCGCAGCAATCTGGGTAGGTGCAGGCACCTTGGGGGATGCCCTCACCAAACAGGACTCGGTGTTGAGCGTAGACTGGCCAGACACCAGGTCCTTGGGGAACGTGGTGAGGGGGGCACTTGTGGTGGCCTCGGTATAGACTGCGTACCGCTCGTGGCCAGGGAACGTAGTGGGGACGCCGAGGTCCTGAAGACAGCCGACACCAACTAGGTTCCTGGAGAACGAGGGGATGTGCAGAATTGTAAGGGAGCCAAAGAGAACCGCCGAACAGGGAAGCGTCGTGAAGCTACAGGCAACTACCGGACCTGAGAAGGGGTCAGCAAGCACGACAGCAGCAGGAGCGGCAAGCGGCGGGAGTGCAATGTGGTCGTGGAAGAAGCACGCAGATGCACCAGATTCAAGCGTGAACGAGAGCAAAGCGATAGCGGCAGCCGGCGGAGGGTCTAGCGTTGAGCCTAGGCTAAACAAGGCAGAAGGTCCTATGCCTGACGCAGCAGGGGAGCCTAGACTACACACAGGAGGCACACCTAAACTAGGCAACACAAGGTAATAAAGTCTAGTCACACTAGAGTCATCAACTTACATGGCATGCAAGGCAGAGCAAAGCTAATCCATATCCATCTCAAAGACAGGCACACGATGACGCACGAGACTAGGCCAGTTGGGAAGGTCTTGTGCAGGGCTGAAGTGGAGACGGAAGAGATCAACGAGGCGGCGGAAGCACCGAGTGGCAGAGTGACTGGTACGACCATACACAGTGCCACGGAAGGGGCCGGTCTGGAGCTGGTACTGGCAACCCACAGCGCCGAAACTGCCACCCAACGTCGAGCTGCGAGGGCCGCCACCTCGGCCACCACCACCAGAGGCACCGAGCCAACTCGGCGGGAGGCGGCCCCACTGTTGCTGCTGCTTCTGCTCCGAGGCACCAGGCCCAGTCCCCTCGTCGGAACCACCGCCACCCCCCCCACTCCTACCACCCCCATCCCCACCACCCCCACCACCCTTCCTGCTACCACACCCCCCCTTGGGGCGGCGGCCCCTAGCCTGACGCGGATGCGTTGAGGCCGCAAGAAAAGTCTCAGCAGCAAAGGCTGTCTCAGCGACAGCAGCAGAGACGTCAGGGTAAGTGCAGTGGGAGGGAGCACATCCCTGAAAGACAGGGACCGCCGCAGTACCGCTAGACTGAGCGATAGTGCGCAGGCGGGTCTCTATCTCAGACAGGGCGGTGACAAAGGCGGTAAGGGTGAGGTCACCTGGGTGCTGACTAAGGAAGTGGTCGCAGGCAGTGGCTAGGCGGTCTGGAAGACGCGTGGCAATGAGGTAGAGGGTAGCACAAAGCGGCAGCGGAAAGGCAGTGAGCTAAGCCTCAGTGCTAGCGGTGCGGTAGCTAGTCTCAAGTGCGTAGAGGTGAGTGGCAAGATCGGCCACAGTGGGGAAGGACGCAAGATCAGGGAGCAGCATGGGGAGGATCAGGCGGCCAGCAGAGGCTGAGGTGGGGGTGGAATAGCGAGCGATGATTGCATCTAAGAATTCCTTCGCATTTGCTATAGTGGTAAAGTGATGACGCTTAGACAAGGGAAGCGCGTGGGTCATAGCAAGCTGTGCGACGGCGTCGTGCGAGTCCTAGACAGCACGAGCAAGCGTAGCAGTGGAAAAGGCCTAACGCTCAGCAGTGGTGGGAGCAGCAGGGAGGGCAACAGGCGCAGTGGGGCGGGGAAGCAGGCCATCGACATGAACGTCTAGGGAGTGACCGTCCTGGCGCTGACCTGTAAGGTGACGGCGAAGGTCGTCGAGCCACGCCTCAAAGTCGATCGCCTGACCCTCCGCGTCCAGGAGGAGCAATGAGTCCGCCATCACCACAGCTACAGTAGCTGACTGTCGCTGACAGGGACGGGAGCAAAGGCGGAGGACAGGGCGGCGGAGAGCGGCGGAGTGAGGTGCAGTGCGGCAAAGAGCAATGGAGTGTGGTGGAGGGAGGTGGAGTGCGGTGAAGAGCGGTGGAGACAGCTGGCAGGAGTGCCGGCGCAAAGAGGAGCCAAGGCCGGTAGGTCGGGGGCGGCAGAGCGGCACGGCGGCATTGCTGCGCGGCGGTTGCACGACGTGGGGCTGGTGTGGGCTGTGGCCGGCGGAGCAGGTGCCGGTGGAGCCAGGGGCCGGCGGGCTGAGGGCCGGCTAGCTGGGGGCCGGCGAGCTCGGTCCTGGCGAGCGCAGGGCCAGCGGGCTCGGGGCTGGCGAGCGCGGGAGCCAGCAAGCGTGGGAGCCAGCGAGCATGGGGCTGGCTAGCGCGGGGCCAGCGAGAACGGGGCCAGTGGGGTGCGGACGGGGCCAGCGGGGCGAACGGGGCCAGCGGGGCGAACGGGGCCAGCGGGGCGTACGGAGGCAACAGGGCGTACGGGGGCCAGCGGGGCGCACGGGGCAAGCGATGCGCAAACAGGGCCAGCGTGGCGCGAAGGGGCCAGCGGGGCGCTAAGGGGCCAGCGGGGCGCAAACGGGGCCAGCGGGGCGCGAAGAGGCCAGCGGGGCGCCAGGGGGCCAGCGGGGAGTACGGGGTCAGCGGGGCGCTAAGGGGCTAGCGGGGTGCTGAGGGGCTAGCGGTCCGCTAAGGGGCCAGTGGGGCGATAGGGTCTAGGGCAGAAGTGGACGTCGGACCTAACCTAAGGTGATACCATCTCAAAGTAGAACGAATGACTAGAATGAGGTTGTACAAGGGGATGTAACCTAAGGGGTTGTACTCTATGTAAGCATGCACCTAGCTAGCCTATAACATATACAAATTATATGTTGACAGTTCAGACCAGGGCTCAAAATTGAAGGGTGTTTCACCCTGATAACCCTTACCAGCGGCCGCTTTTTAAGGATTACCCTGATTTTGTAAGGACAATTTTTCTCTGACCCTTTCTAAAAAAAGTGAAAGGAATATTTTACCCTGTTGTAGTAAAAGTGTTCGTCTTATTACCCTGACCAGTCAGGGTGCGCCAACCCTGAAAAACAGATAACTCCCAACCCTCAAAATACGCCAACTGTCGAATCTGCCACGCACGCAGGCAGGCTGCTCCCTAATGTCCTTGTTTCCTGCCTTCGTCTCTCTCGCTCATTCCCCCCAACCTAGCTTGTCTCTCTGTTCCTCCCTGCCTTAGTCTCTTGCTGCTCCCGTAATCTCTCGCTGCTCCCGTAATCTCTCGCTGCTCCCTTAGTCTCTCGCTACTCCCTTAGTAGTTCTCTGCTTCCGTAGTCTCTCGCTGCTCCCTCAAGGCGTATTCCTGAGGTAGCTTCAGAGCCAGAATCGAATTCAGACTTGCACGGTACAGTGAGGTGCAGGAGCGAAATAAGCAGTCTAATGAGGTTCGGTTCGGTTTAGGGTTTAGATGGACCACCGCACTGTCGGTTCGGTTCGGTTCTGTGCAGTGGTGCAATGCTGGCGGAAGTAGCTGGACGGTCAATGGTTACAACTTGAAAGGTGTTTAGATGAGGTTCTGCATGTCGGTTCGGTTCGGTTCTGTGCAGTGGTGCAATGCTGGCGGAAGTAGCTGGAGTAGGAGAGGCTGTTGATGCTTTGCTGTAGTGATCCTGCTTGTATGCTTGCTAGCAAGAAGAAGCTGAAATTGTAGAAGTTGTTAACTGCGCAGTGGACAGGCTGATGGCATTACAGTGGCGGAAACAATTGTCCACATGTTTAGCATATTTTCACATTTTGACGAGCTGTACGCTATAAACATTAAGCCTTAATTCATGGTGGCCATACACGTAGAGAGGAGCCGTTAGAGCACTCACTCAAATCTCCTAAAACCAGAGTAGTATATTTCATGGTCCTTCAAGACGACAACATTTAATAACAGCACATCCGGACAATTTGTACCAGGGACCGGCAGCAAACTAGTTACTAGCAAAACTAGTACCTAGTCAACCAACACTTGGCCTTGATCACCACCTACACCCTCCTAGGCATGTTATCTACGAGGTTAGTGCAAAAGTTTACAGGGATCTTCTCCCACTCTTCTTGGACCCACGCTTTTGCATAAGGGGGTGAGCACTAGGAGAATCGCGAAGTATTTGAACGTATGCAAGAGTACTGTGCACGATTTCATGTTGAATGTTATCTCTAAGACTAGCCATGCTGAGGTGTGGCCAAATATGCCATTAGTCGATTGGTCTCGTCTTATCATGGATTGTCTTCATCGCACCATTGTAGGTAAAAATTACGAGCAGAGTGGCGAAAAATTGCGTATCTGCCACGAAACTTAGGGTAACATAGCACGGTTGATAGTGCATCCTTGCACTATTAGAATCATGCTAGGATCCGTATGTCTCTGAGCGGTGCAACAGTCGAAGTAGTCGTGACTGGTGGGGAAAATTATCCGGGTTCAGGTCTGGTGAGAAAGAGGGTCACTCTAGTGCTATAAACTCATGCTCTCCAAGCCATTCCAAGCCTAGGCGGGACACATGGCTTAGAATGGCTTAGAGAACAGGAGTATGTTACGCTGGAGTGACCCTTTTCCTCACCAGATCTCAACCCGGATATTTTTCCCCACCAGTCACGACTACTTCGACTGCTGCACCACTCAGAGACATACGGATCCTAGCATGATTCTAATAGTGCAAGGATGCACTATCAACCGTGCTATGTTACCCTAAGTTTCGTGGCAGATACGCAATTTTTCGCCACTCTGCTCGTAATTTTTACCTACAACGGTGCGATGAAGACAATCCATGATAAGACGAGACCAATCGACTAATGGCATCTTTGGCCACACCTCAGCATGGCTAGTCTTAGAGATACCATTCAATATGAAATCGTGCACAGTACTCTTCCATACGTTCAAATACTTGCGATTCTCCTAGTGCTCACCCCCTTATGCAAAAGCGTGGGTCCAGGAAGAGTGTGAGAAGATCCCTGTAAACTTTTGCACTAACCTCGTAGATAACATGCCTAGGAGGGTGTAGGTGGTGATCAAGGCCAAGTGTTGGTTAACTAGGTACTAGTTTTGCTAGTAACTAGTTTGCTGCCTGTCCCTGGTACAAATTGTCCGGATGTGCTGTTATTAAATGTTGTCGTCTTGAAGGACCATGAAATATACTACTCTGGTTTTAGGAGATTTGAGTGAGTGCTCTGACGGCTCCTCTCTACGTGTATGGCCACCATGAATTAAGGCTTAATGTTTATAGCGTACAGCTCGTCAAAATGTGAAAATATGCTAAACATGTGGACAATTGTTTCCGCCACTGTAGTACCCTGACGCAAACAGCAAATTGACTATTTTTTACGAATTCACCCTGATTTTCAAAGGGTGCTGAAAATTCCACCCTAGGATGCAGTGTAATTCTGTAGCAGTACCCTAATTCCCAAGGGTGCCTCTAAACCAATTTTGGGCCCTGGTTCAGACCCATCCCGACAGAGCAGCCCCGAAAATCTGCCCAACCAACTCGCCAGCGCATGGAAAAACAGGCTTCAATGGTCTTTTTGTGAGGCCGATGGGCACGATCCCTTGCGGGGTGCGGCAAAGTTTCCCATCTTTGTGCATTTGTGGTGGTGGTGTCACATTTTGCTAGGGTCAGCAAAAAAATGTTTTTGAGTTTTGTGTTTCGAACACGTTCTAGAATCGGAACCAGTCACGCAAGCATCACATGCCATGTGGAATCGCTGAGGTATCGTTCAGGTCGCAAACCAAAAACGCAATGTGACGAGAAGTTGGACCAAACTGCCGCGCAGTTCGAGGATTCTACACCGAAATGACGAAACCTAAACTGCCGTAGCTCATAGGAATGTACCATAAGCGCCATGTTCATTAATTTATTACGTAAGGAGCCTGGTTTTCGTACATGTAGCATATGTTTTCGGGTCTTTGCGGGGGGGCCTAGTAGGGAGAGCAGACTCCAGAAGGTCACGTGTCGGATTTTGTAGTCGCCGGCTGCCAATGCCAACTTCATCGCCACGCTGGCATGTCGCGACAAAATCTTGACCGCCGGGGGTATGTTCGAGAGTTGAATCTACCGACAATTCAATTGGAACATACTGTATGCGTTTACAGATTCATTTCCCATATAATGGTAAAATCTCATGCGAAAAAATGCCACTACAACAAAAAGGGGGGTCTTCAAATGATATAGCCTTAAAAAACCGGTCCTCACGAGGTACTCGTGATAAAAGACCCTGTGTCCGAAATCAGGCCCCATGGTCCCTTTTTTGGGGGGGTATTCATGTCGGGAGATTACGGTAGGTTAGTTCCCAGCCTCCGCGCTTCCGCCCTAGGTGCTCCCCGCTCCTCTCCCACCTTAGCCTACACTCCGAGCCTAGGTTAGGCCCAAATCTTCTGCCCTAGCTTGTGCCCTAGTCCTAGCCCGCTGCTCGCGCTGCCCGCTTCTGCCTGCTACTCGCTACCCGTTGCGCGCCGCCAGCCAGCTGCCTGCCCGCTCACTCGTCGCCCGCAGCTCGTCGCGGCCCGCTCGCCGCCAGCCCGTTCGCACGCCGCAGGCCCGCTTGCCATCCGCTGCTCTCTCCGGCCCGCTCGCCGCCTGCCCGCTCGCACGCCGCGGCCCGCTCACCACCCGCCCGCTCGCACGTCGCCGGCCCGCTCGCCGCCTGCAGCTCACCGCGCTGCCCGCCCGCTGCTCGCCGCCCGCTGCTCGCTGCCTGTTGCTCGCTGCGCTGCTCGCCGCATTCCTCTCCGCGCTGCTCGCCGCACGCTACTCGCCGCCCGCAGCTTGCCGCACTGCTCGCCGAGCTGCTCGCCGTGCTGCACGCCACCTGCTGCTCGCTGCCTGCTGCTCGCCGCGCTGCTCACCGCTCTGCTCGCTACGCTGCTTGCCGCACTGCTCGTAGCTGCAGCTGCTTGCCGCAGCCGCTGTTTGCCGCCTGTTGCCTGCCCGCAGCCGCCAGCCGCAACCGCAGCCGCCAGTCGCCGCCGCAGCCGCAGCCGCTGCCGCAGCCGCTGCCGCAACCGCAGCAGCAGCCGAAACTGCAACCACAGTCGCAGCCGCCAGCCGCAGCTGCAGCCGGCACTGTCTATCGCCTCTAGTCCCCGGCGCTCCTTCTCTTCGTTTCAGTCGCTCCTACCCGCCAACTATCGGACCTGTTGCTGGATTTGCCGCCACCTCTGCCGCTTCCACTGCTGTCGGATCTGCCGCCGCCCGCCACCCTTGTCAGCACCCTTCCCAGTTCGTGTATGTCTGGAACCTGGTTCCCTTCTCAGCATAACGACCCCTCTGGCGTCTGTCTTTGTCCTTAAGTTGGACGCTGAGGGCCGTTCAATTGGCTTCACACCATGGCTCATCGCTCTTCGCCGGCAGCTTGTGAGCCAGCGTGTGGATGGCGAGCTGCTGGAAGCCCACCTGACTGGTGAGCTGCCCCCTTCCCCCCCCCCCCCCCCGAGTCCCTTGCCTCCAATGCGACATCGGCACAGCGTGCGGAGTATGCAGCTGCCCGGACTGCTCACGCCATCTGGCGGGCCCGCGACGCTGCTGCACTGCTAGCCATCATTCAGTGCCTGCCGGTCGACGAGCTCCCTCACTTTGCCTCGTAGGAGACAGCGAAGGACCTCTGGGATGCGGTCGTCATCCGCTACTCGTCCCCGTCCTCTGCCACCCTTGGCCGCCTCCTCCTCCCGTTCCTCTTCCCCGACTTGGTCTCCTTCTCCACAGCCGCGGATCTCATCGCGCACCTCCGCGACCTCGAGGTCCACTTCCGTGCGGCCTGCACCGAGGCCCAGCTCGTCAGGCACTCCCCCCCACCCACCTAGGTCGCCCTCTAACTCCTCAACCACCCACCTTCCTGACCGCCTCGCTCTTGCGCGTGATGCTCTCCTTGAACAGCACCCCACTGCCCTCACCATTGACCTCTTCTCCTCCTCCCTGACGGAGGTCAAGGCCCGCCTCTGCGCCATTGCTGAGTCTACTGGCGCGGTGGCGCCCCCTATCTTTCAGGGCTGCTCTCTGTCCCAAGTCCCTGTCTCTGGTGCCTCCGCCTCTGTGGCTGAGACCGCTGTGGTGATCACTGCACCTAGCTGCTCTGCGGGGCGCTCATGGCGGGGTCGTGATCGTGGGTCATCGGCAGGCGGTAGGGGCACTGGTGAGTCTCAGGGAGCTGGCGGAGGAGAGGGTGTGGACGAGGAGGGGGAGCAGGAGCAACAACCACATCAGCCTCAGTGGCAGCAGCAGCAGCAGCAGCGGCAGCAGCCGCAGTGGGGTCCTGGGAGTGTTGGGCACAGTGGGGATCTTGGTGGTTGGGCCCCGAGGTAGTTGCTGCCCTGGGCCCCGCGTGGCTCCTCTGGGGGCTCGTGTGGCGTGGTTCCTGGGGGTTCCGTGCACTGTGTGTACCGAATTCAGACCGCCCCCCTGCGCGGCCACATGCATGGGTCACATCGCCGCTCATTGCTTTCACCGCCTGGACGATCTGTTTGGTGACCTCTTTGGGCACCTGGCGGCCCCACCGAAGTGACCTACCCTGATCTGCCATGGCGTCCCGGCATTTGACTTGCGATGGCTCAGATATGCTCTGTCATGCCTTCTTTGTATTCTGATGATTACAGTATAATGGTGCTGACTCATCTTATGACTGCTGTGTGTAGTCTAGGATCCACTCACATCGATACCTTTCTCTCTACTAGTATCTCCTTGTAGCCACAAGTATCATGTAGCCCCTTACCGGTATCCAAAGATGTCACTTGTAAGAGCATGTTCCTATAACCTCTTCCTAGGCAGCCTCTTTCCAGACCCGCGTGCTACAGTGTTGCGAATTTTGACGCGAAATTGTTTAGTGCGGTTCCGCGTGGTATGATGCAAGGTTAGGCTGGCCGAGATTTTTTAGCGTGTTTCTGAAGCTCTTTCCAGGCGAGCCTATTTTCATACGCGCGAATCTGTACAGTGCAATTTCGACGCGAGCTGTTTTTATGCGGTTGAGAACGCTGGAACGCAAATCTGAAGCGAGTTAATTCTGAACGGGGGAGCTGGGAACATGCTCTCAAGGTAGTGCGTGCGTCTGGGAAGGGGTTGCCTGGGAAGAGGCTAATAGTGTTAGATAGAGCTAGAAGCTAAGGCAGGCATGAGAATTGCGCGAGGTTTTAGCTAGGTAGGAAAAGTGACGAGAGAAAAGAGAATTGACTAGGAAAGAGAGAGAGATACAAGAAGTGGGTTGTACCCTCTACAGTAGGATCCAGTCATTTGTAGAACACCTAACAAGCCTACACAACTATAAAGATTAAAATTTTAAGTTGACACACCCCCTACGCTTGGTAGGCACCAGACACGCAACACCCCCAAGCCCTTGCATCCCCATGTCCTGCAGCGGCTGCGGCTTATACCCCTCGTGCGAAACGGCGACATCGGCGGCGGGTAGCAGCAACGGCGTCAGCGGCGGCTACGACGACGACAACGGCGGCGGCGGTGGTGGGTGGCGGAGGAGCCAGCTGCACCTGCAGCGGCGGCAGTGGCTTTGACGATGGCGGCGGCGACTGCGAAGCCCGCGGCACCCGGCGGCGTGGCACGGCTCGGCGACGACGGGAAAGGGAGCCATCAGCTGCGGCTGGGATGAGGGGAGACGCAGGGGAGGGGGCGTGTCTTCAGCGAGGTGCCGTGGCTAGCATGGCACTTGCTGGCGTGCGGGCGTGCTGGCTGGCGCCTAAACCAGCGCGCTGGCCGCAGCCGTCCGTGTGCTGGCGCATCGAAGCCGCCGCGGCAGCATGACGATGCCACAGCAGCACGACGAGGCCGCCACGGCAGTGCGGCGAGGCTGCCACAACTGCTCGACGAGGCCGCCACACGTCGAGGCCGCCAAGGCAGCAGGACGTGGCCGCCACGGCAGCACGTCGAGGTCGCCGCGGCAGCACGGCGAGGCCGCCACGGCAGCACATGGAGGCCGCCACGGTGGCGCGAAAGTGAAAGGAGAGGAGAGAGTACATGGCGGAAGTGTGAATAGGAGGCTCATCAGGATCTTCCTTCTCTGAAAGCATGTTAGAAGGAGCTAAGAAGCTAAGGTAGGCATGAGAATAGTGAGAGGTTTTAGCCAGGTAGGAAAGTGACAAGAGAAAAGAGAATTGACTAGGAAAGAGAGGTACAAGAAGTGGGTTGTACCCTCTACGGTAGGATCCAGTCATTTGTAGAAACACCTAACAAGCCTACACAATTATATATATAAAATATATAAGTTGACAAGTAGGAACACGCTCTAAGACAAGAATACCTCTGCATTATTAGCGCTGAACACCTCAGACATATCTCAACACATTCCGCACAGTGATTGCTACACAAAATCGTCAAAATCTGTCACCAAATGGTGAGTCTGATAAGGGGCTGTTGGAACACAACCTTCCTCGTACACATTCACCATGCATTCGCCACGCATCTACATTTTATTCTGTGCCTAGACATATAAAACCCTCCATATCCCACTTCCTCTTTTATTCCCGCTGCGGATGGGGATGGTGATGATGATGGCAATGGCGATGGTGATGGAGATGGGGATGGGGATGGTGATGGGGATGGTGATGGGGATGGTGATGGGGATGGTGATGGGGATGGTGATGGGGATGGTGATGGTGATGGAGATGGGGATGGTGATGGGGATGGTGATGGGGATGGTGATGGTGATGGAGATGGGGATGGTGATGGGCGGAACACACAGGAGAGGAGGGAAAGGAGAGGGAGAGGACAGAGGAAAGAGGGAGAGAAGAGAGGAGGGAGCAAGGCATTGAGATTAGATGTTGAGACAAGGCTGGGGGGAAGCCTTGCATGGCACGGCATGGCACGGCACAGCATGGCACAACATGATATGAACCAAGGATAATGCAGCAGGATCGGAGAGGAGTAAGGCACCAAGATTAAAGGAGGTAAAGAAACGCAGGTGCTCTGCAGACGGCAACGGGTGTGCTTTTGCAGCGCCTCAGAGCACGGCATTCTGGACGCACCTAAGACAGGGGAGGGCTAGGAGCGCGTGCATTTGGGGCTTGGCTTTGGCAGGAAGCAGTTGGAGAAATACCTGAGAAGTGGGAGGGAGGACGGGGGGAGGTGGGCGGGGAGAGGGGGGAGATAAATGGGTGTTCGAGTCGCCTCAAAAGGTGCATTCAGCAGGCATTGTGCCGAGCAGAAGGTGGCGTACGAGAAGCGAGTGCTAGGCGGGCGGTCAAGGCATTCCTTGGAGTGTGTTCAGCAGCAAAGGACAATGGGACAAGCCAGCCTTCCACGATTCAACGGGAGCCAACTCATGACTTTTGAGCTGACTTCTTCAGTCGACTCAAATGTTCAGCAGAGGAGAATGGGACAAGCCAACCTTCCACCCACGACTCAACAAGCGTGGATTTCCCAGACTCAACAAAACATAATCATCCCCCAGAGCTGATGTCCCAGCACTCACTTGAATTCAGTCAGCCGGCCAGCAAGAACCTTAAATCCAGTCCCCCAGAACCTACCTTGAGCCAGTCTCCCCAATCTCGTTTAGAGGCAAAGCCAGCTCCCCACAACCAGAGCCGATCTCCCGAAGTCATTAGGTGGCCAGCAGGCACCTTGGCTCCACTCTCCCAGGACTCTCAACTAATGCCGGTCTCATGAGCCTCGTTTAAAGGGCAAATATCAGCTCCCCAGGTCTCAATCCGAGCCGATTACCCAGCACTCACTTGAAGTCAATCAGGCGGCCAGCAGGAACCTTGGGCACGGAGCCATTGAGGTAATTGCCACGCACGTCGCTGGGAGGTAAGAGGAAGGGCAGGGAGGAAGGGCAGGGAGGAAGGGCAGGGATGAAGGGCAGGGAGAAAGGGCAGGGAGGAAGGGCAGGGAGAAAGGGCAGGGAGGAAGGGCAGGGAGGAAGGGCAGGGAGAAAGGGCAGGGAGGAAGGGCAGGGAGGAAGGGCAGGGAGGAAGGGCAGGGAGGAAGGGCAGGGAGGAAGGGCAGGGAGGAAGGGCAGGGAGGAAGGGCAGGGAGGAAGGGCAGGGAGAAAGGGCAGGGAGGAAGGGCAGGGAGGAAGGGCAGGGAGGAAGGGCAGGGAGGAAGGGCAGGGAGGAAGGGAAGGGCAGGGAGGAAGGGCAGGGAGGAAGGGCAGGGAGGAAGGGCAGGGAAGAAGGGCAGGGAGGAAGGGGTGGGACGTCTTTCGAAGTGCAGTGCTTTGAAGTGCCTTAATAGACAACGCAGCAGGCACCTTGGGCACGGAGCCATTGAGGTAATTGCCACGCACATCGCTGGGGAGGTGAGGGGGGAGGGAGGGGTAGGGCATCAATCCTAAGGGAACTGAAGGCAGCATAGCAGGCAACTGACAGCGCGGTAAGGGTGCTGGGGGCTAGATGACTCGTGAGTCAACTCAACGGAGGAACAGCTCTGGAAAAAAGAAAGAAAGAAAAAAAAAGGAGTGAATGGAAAGGGAAGTGAGGGCAGCACAGGAAGCAAGTGACAGTGCGGGCAGGGTGCGGGGAGGTGGGTGACTCGTGAGCCAACTCAAAGGGCAGGGAGGGAGGGCAACACACAAGGGAACTGACAGCGCAGTCGGGGTGTGGGGAGCAGCACAGGAAGGAAAACTTGAGAGTTATTTCTCAGGGAAGTGAGGGCGGGAAGCACAGAGCCAGACTGACACTGCAGTGTGGGTGCGAGGAGTGAGGTGACGTTTGAGTTAGCTCAGAGGGAAGTGAGGGCAACACAGAAGGGGACTGAGCACGGTATGGGTGCGAGGATTGGTGATTCTTGAGAAAAATCGGAGGGCAATTGAGAAGAGGACTGACAGCTGAGTGAGGGTGTGGGGAGCGAAGAGTTGCCTGGCAGGAGGCAGCGGGCCCCACAAGCGGTTGTTGTACAGGATGCTGGTGGGAAGGGAGAGGAGGGAGGGAGGGGGGGGGGAGTAGAGACACGGGAGCAGGGTGAGCTGAGTGAAGGGTAGGACGGCACAGCACGGAAGCATATGAGATGAGAGCTGGCGGGCACAGGGGTAGCTGGGTGAAGGGTAGGGAGGATGGCATGGCTGGCATTGTCGGAGTCTGCCCGTGCTCTCCTCTGCCGTTACTTCTCTCTGGCCTCATCCCCCCTCTCTTCTCTTCTCTTTCTGTCTCTCAGCCACTTGGAAAAGCTCCTACCAACACTGTCCTCCCTCAAGTGGCTAGCTACCAGGCACTCGGCTTAAGGCAACGCATTCCAGTATGATAGAGAGAACAAACCAGAAGGCAACTCAGGCAATGCACAGAATATGCCTTTCGGCGGCTTTTGAGTCGACTCAAAAGTCACCAGAAGGCAAATCAGGCAAGGCACAGAACAGAATAGGCCTTCGGGCTGTGTCGTCCATTTCTCAATGTGGCAAACTGAGCCGCTGGCTCTTCTCTCTTGTATTGGTGCGCTGGATTGTCTAACAGCTGCTCCCAACCCCATCGTTTAGAGACGTCTCAAAAGAAACCTTATATCACCTGGATTCTCCAACAGCTGTCTCCAACCCCATTGAACACTGCAACTCCGGCTCTGAACTTCTCCCAACAACCCATCTCTACACCCCCCAGGCTTGACCTATTTTTTCGATTCCATCCCTCCGCATATCTACACTCCCACCAGCCAATCCCTGTTACACTATATTCAGTAAATCATGGATATAATGTGACAGCATGGGAGGGTGCCATGGGGGGGTGGCATGGGGGGATGGCAAGGGGGGATGGCATGGGGGGATGGCATGGGGGGATGGCATGGGGGGATGGCATGGGGGGATGGCATGGGGGGATGCCAAGGGGGGATGGCATGGGGGGATGGCATGGGGGGATGGCATGGGGGGATGGCATGGGGGGATGGCATGGGGGGATGGCATGGGGGGATGGGAAGCCACATGTCAGCAATACTCACTCGGTTATACTCACATGTCAGCAACACTCACTCGGTTATACTCACATGTCAGCAATAATCACTCGGTTATACTCACATGTCAGCAACACTCACTCGGTTATACTCACATGTCAGCAACACTCACTTGGTTATACTCACATGTCGGCAACACTCACTCGGTTTTACTCACATGTCAGCAACACTCACTCGGTTATACTCACATGCCCAAGATTTGCCTGAGCCTGAGCAGGCCGGAGGGGAAGCGGCCTTGGATGTGTTGAGTGCAGGGGGCGCAATAAAGTGCTTCATAGAGGGCCATGGCCGGCATGTGAGGTAGATACTAGATACTTGCACCACCCACGTACTAACAGCAGCACTACTCACATGCCGGCGATACCCACATGCCAGCATCAGTCACATGCCTTCACCACTCATATGTCTGAGATTCGACTGAGCCGGAGCCAAGTCGACTCAAAACGAATTCAGAAACAGCCACATGCCCGCACCGCTCACATGTCTGAGATCTGACTGAGCCTGAGCAGGCCCGATGGGAAGCGGCCTCGGATGCGAGCAGCGGGCGCAACGAAGTGCTTCATCGACACCATGCCCAGCCAAGCTGCTGGCACTGGCCCGCCCAGATTCAGCTTCTGCAGATTGCTGCAGGGAGAAAAGGGGGGAGGGAGGGGGGAGGAAAAAGGGGAGGAAGGGTGTGGGGGAGTTGGAGAGTGGAGAAGGACGAGGGGAGGAAGGAAGTGACAAGTAGGGACAATGGCAAGTGAGGGTGCACAAGTGGGGGGGTAAAAAATCAGAAGGGGCACGAGCGGCAGTATCAATCAGAAAGGCAAAAACAATGTGCACTCACATCAGCTCGAGCCTCTTGAGTGCGCCCCAGCTCGGTGGCATGGGCCCTCGAAACCCGTTCCCCCCGAGATCCCTGCTCTCACACCAGTGCAGTTGTAATGCAGGCAGTGGGGGGACGGGGTGGGGTAAGGGGCAGGAAAGGGGCAGGAAAGGGGGAGGCATGGGCCCTCGAAATCCGTTTCCCCCCAAGATCGCTGCTCACACACCAGCGCAGGGAGGAGAGGGAGAGGGGCCGGAGGAGGTGAGGCTCAGGAGGAGTGAGGTGGTGTGTTACTCACACACCAGCGCAAGGAGGAGGCAACTGAGGGGCAGGAGAGGGGCAAGGCAAGGCAGGGAAAAGACGGCGGATGGGTGGGAGGAGGAGGATGGAATTCCTTTGTAGGTTGCCCTCCTTGCCTTGACCACATGTACAGTCACACTCGAAGCAGTCACAGTTAAAAGTAGTCACACTCGAAGCACAATTGAAGTAGTCACACTCGAAGCAGTCACACTCGAAGTATTCACATTTGAAGAGCATTACAACTTCCCAAACTGCCTCGAGTTGCCGAGTACGGATCTGGGACCCGTGTGTCTCAGACCCGAGCTCCCCAATACACACCAACGTGCGTCCCACAGTTTCCTAAGCTGCCTCAAGTTGCCAAATGCGGGCAGGAGCGCCCCGGACATCTGGTTCTGAGACAAAGAGAGCCAAGTGAGACTGCTGAGAGCTGATGATAAGCAATCTTGTTCTCAAAACGGCTTACAGTTTCCTGAGCTGCCTCAAGTTGCCGAGTGCGGCCGGTAGCACCCCGGACATGCGGTTCTGGGACAGGGCGAGCCAAGTTAGGCTGGTGAGAGTGGCAATGCCGGGAGGAATGGCCCCCGTGATGCGATTCATGCTCACATCGCTGCGAGAGGGGGAAGGGGAAGGGGGAAGGGGTGAGGGGGAGATGGGGGGACGGGGGGATGGGTTGCATGTCTTCTTTTGTAGAGACGGGTCGTATTGGGGGGACAGGAGATATAGCTGCATGTTCTCTTTTGTATTTCAAGTGGAAACGTGGCAAGGAGACGGGTCGTATTGAGGAAATGTTAGCATTTGCACGCGCGCGTCCAAATAATGAGATGCAGTTCAAGCTCACATGGCTGCGAGGGGTAGAGGGGAGATGGGGAAGTCGAAATGGGGACGAGAAAAATAGGGGGAAAGGGAGGGATGGGCAACCGCATGAGGCATAGGGCGAGCTAGCGAGTCAAAAGCATCTCGTTGGGGGCTTTAAACCGCCTAGCGGGCTGAGGCAAGGAGGGTGAGGCAAGCAGGCTGAGAGGAGTCACGCATGGAGTGAACGAATAGCCAAGCAGGTGGCTAACGTGCAGCTTCCAAGGGCCAACTCCCAGAGGGTTTCCAAGCGGATAGCAAGTTAACCAACCCAGGGACGGGGAGGGAGGACGGGAGTAGGGGAATGACATACAGCGTTTGAAGGGCCAAGAAGGGAGGGAAGAGAGTAGGGGAACGACGTACAGCTTTTGCAGGGACTTCAAAGCTGAGACGGTGTTAGGCATAGGGCCGACCATCTTGTTGTCCAGGAACATGCTGCGATGAGCGCTCATAGCACATGGCATCACATGGCATGGCACCATGGCATCACATGGCATCACATGGCGCCACATGGCACCACATGGCATCACGTGGTATCACGTGGCATCACATGGCATCACGTGGCATCACATGGCATCACATGGCATCACATGGCGCCACATGGTACCACATGGCATCACGTGGCATCAGATGCCATCACGTGGCATCACATGGCATCACATAGAGCCACATGGCACCACATGGCATCACGTGGCATCACATGGCATCACGTGGCATCACATGGTATCACGTGGCATCACATGGCATCACTTGGCATCACATGGCGCCACATGGCACCACATGGCATCACGTGGCATCACATGGCATCACGTGGCATCACATGCCATCACGTGGCATCACATGGCATCACGTGGCATCACATGGCATCACGTGGCATCACATGGCATCACATGGCATCACATGGCATCACGTGGCATCACGTGGCATCACATGGCATCACATGGCATCACATGGCATCACATGGCATCACGTGGCATCACATGGCATCACATGGCATCACATGGCATCATCTGGCATCACGTGGCATCACATGGCATCACATGGCATCACATGGCATCACGTGGCATCACATGGCATCACATGGCATCACATGGCAGCACCTGGCATCACATGGCATCACGTGGCATCACATGGCATCCCACAGGTACACACGCTACGCATGCATGCACGGCACGGATAGAAGGCATAAGCAGTACTTGGGAACATGAGGGCATGTGAGAGCGGGAACATGAGAGCATGTGGCACACATTGAAGCAGGGAGCAGGAGAGCAACAGCCAGTCTCATTTTTCCGGGCATTCTGAGAACCCTCGAGGGTTTAGCTGTATCAAGGGATATCTGGACCACAGCAAGGAATTTGTTTCCCCAGGTAGACTCCACAGTAAATATCACACCCTCACACCTTCACACCTCACCCCTCACATCTCTTGGAGCTTGGGGAATCTGAAGATGATACCGGGCAGCACAGGCCCTGACACCTCGTTCCACACACCACGCGCACGGACACCACATTCCCCAGAGCCCTCATCTGGCCCCCTGGGAGCCCCCCTTCAGGAATCTTGAAAAAGAGAACAGGCGGGCACTCACATATCCTAAAGATGATGCTGCGCAGCACGGGCCCTGACACATCGTTCCCCACCACTTTCAAGAGCTCGAATTTTCCCAGAGCCCTCATCTTGCCCCACGGGATCTGGCCCCTCGGGTTTCTTGAAAGACAGAAACACACACGCACGCACTCACATCTCTTTGAGCTTGGGGAATCGGAAGATGATGCCAGGCAGCACGGGCCCTGACACATCGTTCCCCACCACCCTCAGGAGCTGTAGGTTACCCAGCGCCCTCATCTGGCGCCACGGAATGACTCCTTTGAGCGGCCCGGGCTTGCGCCCCCGGGCAAAGGCGGGGTTGAGTGCCACCATTGCTGCGTTGTCCATGTCGCTGCAGGCATGCATACACGGGCAAAAGGCGGTGCTGGTCAGTCAGATTGCGTGGAAGGTTGTTTAGGCGCCACAAAGATAGACTCAGGTGCATGCATGGTTTGTGTACAAGGGTTTAATGCGCTGGTCATATTGCGTTCAAGGGTTTCACGCTGGTCAGAATGGGCTCAAGGGTTTAAGGCGCTGGTCAGATTGCGTGCAAGGGTTTAAGGCGCTGGTCAGATTGCGTGCAAGGGTTTAAGGCGCTGGTCAGATTGCGTGCAAGGGTTTAAGGCGCTGGTCAGATTGCGTGCAAGGGTTTTAAGGCACTCACAAGACATTGACCTGTCCCTCTCCATCGCAAGTGATCCGTTTCCTGAACCGCATGCACGGCGTGGAGCCACTTACAGCGTGGCTCTTGCGTCATGCCTCTTGCAAAGTAACAGCACTCACATGGCTTCTTACATCGCAGGGTCAAAGGCACTCACGTGGCTTCTTACATCGCGGGGTCAAAGACACTCACATGGCTTCTTACATCGCAGGGTCAAAGGCACTCACATGGCTTTTTACATCGCGGGGTCAAAGGCACTCACGTGGCTTCTTACATCGCGGGGTCAAGGGCACTCACGTGGCTCTTACATCGCCGGGTCAAAGGCGCTCACGTGGCTTCTTACATCGCGGGGTCAAAGGCACTCACATGACATGCTGTTGACTCGGCCCTCTCCTACGCACATGATCCATTTTTTAGGCGCCTAAAAAATAGAAACATCACATGCTGTTGACTAGCCCTCCTCGTCGCACGTGATCCACTTCCAGAACTGCACACACGGCCTGGAGGTCCGCACTCCAAGCCGCACTCATGTGCCATGCCTTCTTACAACGTGGGGTGGGGCACTCACATGCTGTTGACTCGCCCCTCCTCGTCGCACGTGATCCACTTCCAGAACTGCACGCACGGCCTGGAGGTCTCGTACGACATGCCCAGGGACACGTTGGCCCAGCCTCCGTACTGCCCGAAGATTGGGTGGTTTCTGAACGCCGCAGCAAACGCCAGGAGAGCAGCTTCTGCAGGGAAGAAGGGCTCGGAAGGATGAGTGGAGAGGGTGGAGGAAATGAGTGGGAAAGGTGGGGGGGACGAGTGGGAAGGGTGATTTCAAAGTTGACTCGAGGAGCGATGGATGGAACGCCGCAGCCAACGCCGGGAGAATCGCCTCAGCACAAGGAACGGGATCCAGCGACCATAGGGTTTTTTGTTTTTACATATATATATATAGAGAGAGAGAATTCTAGAAAAAAACTGCAAAGCGAACGCCAGGAGAATCTCAGCACAAGGAACCCAGAGGAGCAACCAAAGGAGGAAACCACACAATACGAACAACTTAACGTAGATCAAGAGGAACAAAAAAATCGGTGGATAATTTATGAAATACTCGTTATGAGATTTCTCAGACGGACTTACTCTCAGCCATGGCAATTTTTTCTGGAGTGCCGAAGCCAGGGATGGGCACAATCTCTTGCGGCAAACAGCCGGGCAGCATTGAAGGTAGCACCAGCAGCACCAGCAGGAGTGGCTGCAGCGCACCGAGCCGCGGGGAGTGCGGAGTGCGGCGCGGCGCCATGACGGGGGCGGAGGGGGAGGGGGATGGGGAGGGGGCCCCGGGGAGGGGACCGCGTGAGATGGTGGGCTGGCGTCGGAGACCTCCCGACACGCGCTGGAGGGGGAAGCAGCGGGGATCAGGCGTAATCGCGCGGGGTCGACGCGGACTCCGGCCCGGAGCTTGAGAGAGTGATCGCTCCAACTAAAAAACGGCAGGGGACGGCTCTCTCCAAACCCTAGTTAGTACTAACTTAGCTAGTTGTGCCTGTGCTGCTCACGACTGTTCTGCTTCTTGACCTAGCGGGGAACGTAACAGATTGATATGCTAGCAACGGGAACAGGAAGGTTCAGCCCTTGCCCTCAAACACTAGGTGGTTGGTGACCTGCCTACAGCGTTTGCTGGGGCTGTGTATGCCTGCCGACAGAGCATTTGCTGGGTGGTTGTGAGCCTGAAATTGAAGATCGTTGACTATGATCTATGGGGGGTGGCATGGACCAGGGTGAGTTTCGGTTTCGGCTTCGGTCAGGTTTCGAAACCGGCGCTGGTTATGTTTTCGCAAACCCTGGGGCCAATATCTTCGCCAGGACCGCAAGTGGTTGCGCAATGTCGAGTTTCGCAAATGATTCTGCGAAGCGGGCAACATTTGCCACGTCCTCGTCATCTCCTCCTCCCAATTCGATGGTGACTCGCTTGACCCCTCGCCACGTGTAGCGGCTCGTAACGAGGATGTGCAAAGATTTGCGCTGCTGGCATTTGATTGGGTAATGGCTGTGGAGCTGTTATCACTTGTTACAAATCACAGTGATGTTATGAATGGAACTTCCTAGTAGCGCGGAGGGCAATGGCGAAACTGTGAACGAGTGAATGACAATAAAATGAAAGACAACACAATACATAAGAAACCTAGGACGATCCTGGACATAGGATCAGAAGGTTCGGGCATCGAAGGTTAGGACAATACAAAAGCATCGAAGGGCCTCGATGTGTCGAAGCGAGGTCCGGAAAGGCTCAGAAGGCTCAAGCTGAAAGGTCTGGAACCCTATCGCTGGTTCGGCACTGTTCGAGTCGTACGCTTTGTGGCAAGCCTCAGTAA
This sequence comes from Closterium sp. NIES-67, assembly GCA_027943415.1. Classification (NCBI taxonomy): domain Eukaryota; kingdom Viridiplantae; phylum Streptophyta; class Zygnematophyceae; order Desmidiales; family Closteriaceae; genus Closterium; species Closterium sp. NIES-67. The sequence continues at coordinate 442,277 of BQMB01000999.1, forward strand.
GGAATTCCTAATTTCTTACAAGTGAGTTCCTACACCTTCAACGAAGGGGCACTCACACAACTTCTCTTAGTTATAAAGACTTCATGAAGCTTCTGCTATGTGTCTAGAGAATTTCCCCAAGTATACCATAAAACGCCGCCTACATTAGCCTAGAAAACTATCTGAAACTCGGGTTTTAATCACTTTGAAGCGATCCAATATAGTGCGCAGGATCTTCATGATTGAACTACCGTAGTGCGCTTTGCGGAAGCGATTGATTGGTTGATGAACTCTGTCAGAGTGAATGTAACTTGACAATGTTGATTATAGCAAAGGGATACATGAATCATATGGTGATACATAAGAATGCAAGGGGTCTAACTAAGATGCACTTGACAGGGGTACATTCCCTACATCCGACCCAAGTAACTGTACACGACTCGGATAACCGCCCTCGCTGTATTACATAGGTGTGGGGTTGTTCACGAATGCATTCTTGACGTCGATCTGTCAGAGGTCGAGGTGCCGGCATACGGCAATGGTGAGTAGAATATGCACGGGGGTATGGCGACCGACGGGCGCGAAGGTGAGGTCGAAGTCGACGCCATGGCGTTGATCGTAGCCTCGCACGACCCAACGTGCCTTGTAGCGCTCGATGTTTCCGTGTGCATACGGTTTTACGCGGTAGGCCTACTTACCAGAGAAGATCTTCCTCCCCTTTACTGCTGCACGGTCTACCAAGACCCAGGTGTCTCGAGAGTGAAGTGCAGCTAGTTCCACGTCTATGGCCTTGTGCCATTCGCGGCGATGGGGTCCGGTGAGAGCCTGTTGGGGTGTTTTTGGCTCGATCACGAAGGGAGTTTTGTGGACCGCTGCATGGAGGCCGAGGTTGTGAAGATCGGAGAACCCGAGGTTGCGATGCCTATCATTGGTGACCTCTTGCACGTCGTCGTCTGAGTCGGCGGTGAGTTGTGGATCTGCAAGGATCCCGATTCCTTTGCGGCGTAGAATGTCGCGAGAGGGGTCAAGAGCGGTGCCGTCTACATCGTCATCATTGTCGAAGTGAGGGCTTTCTCCCAGGTTTTTTGTCAGGTGGGTCCAGGTCCAGGCGAGTAGCTTCGGCTTCGTCTTCTGGGGAGGCGAAGCTACGTTCTCCTCGTGCGTAGGCTGCTTCTTGATTGGCAAATCGGTCTACCTAGAACTGCTTCAGGGTGTCATTCATAGAAGAGGACGTCCCTGGAAGATACAACATTGGAGCTTTCCAGGTCCAGGATCGTCCACACTTGATACTCGTTTAAGAACCCGAGGTGTACGCCCAAGCGAGCTCGCCTTTTGAACTTTCAGTGGTAGCCTGATGAGTTTGGTACTGGACCATGTAGCCCTAGACTCGCAGCATGGTGGTGTCACCAGGCTTTCCTGTCCATGCCAAGAAGGGAGACTGATTTCCTTTATTGGTGGTGGTGGACAGTAGATTGTGCAGACGTACTGCGTGGTGCATTGCATAGGGCTAGTAGTCTATGGGCAGTTCGGATTGGAGCATCATCGCCCTCACTTTGGTCTGTAGAGTGCGTTGGTCCGTTCAGCGATGCCTTGCTGTGGGTGAGCATAAGGAAGGGAGAGCATGTGCTCGATTCTGAGTTCTTGGAAATGGGTCTATAGCTCTTCACTCCGAAACTCTTGAGCTCCATCTATCTGCTTGTACTTTCTTCCCAGACTAGCGCTCAACGAAAGCGAGCCAATGCAGGAAGATGTTGAGAACTCCCCCTCTAGTCTGGACATTGACTGCCCAGACGTAGCGGGTGGCAGCGTCAATGAAGTTCAGGGTGTACTGCTTCTCATGGAGTCCTACTTGTGTGAGGACTAACAGTCGCTGTACACTTTGTCTAGTTGTGCGTATCGAGTTGGGCAGCGTGGAAGGTCTGGGAATAGGCTGTGTGCAAGGGCAGCTTTGGGGCAGATTTTGCAGGAGCGAGGGGCTTGGCTTTCTTGAAGCTCGTGTCCATTAGATTCTCTGGGTGCACCACGGGCGAAGAAATTGGCCCTGAGCGAGTTGTTGAGGATGACTTCGGAGGGGTGGCTGAGCCATTGGTACCAGATCTCCCTAGAGGCGCGATGTCCTCAAGTGTGCTGATAGCGCTGGTGGGAGATATCAGGGGGAGGTACCGGTTGCTCGTTCGTGAGTGCAGGAGCTGTGATTGCGAGAGCAAGGAACTCTTGGTCGACGAGTTCCGCAGTGATCTCTGTGTCTCGAGGAGAGCCATTTCGTTCCGGCTGCGCTCTCGTCGAGCTCTTCAGGAGCTGTTAGCGGGCGAGGAAGGTGAGGCTGTGGGGGACCCACGATGGTTTTGGTCTCTCGGGGAGCGGAATCGTCGTTGGGTCCGACTGGGGTCGGTAACAGAAGATGAGGACTGAAAGGTTCGAGAGGTGCCAGAGAAGTGGGTACTCGTCAAAGGGAACTTCGTATTCGGTCCAAGTTCCAAGGGCTTGAGGAGGGCGACCAAGGGGAACATACGCACCTTGTGTGGTTCTCCCTCTTTCCCCTTCGTCGTCCTCATCGTCTCCCCCTCCATATCAGATGTCATGACTGAGATGCCAACGCCCAGTGGTTGGGTTACGGACCCAGCTTAACTGGGGCCTGGCCCCCACCTTTGAGAGTTTGACCTCGTTATACTTCTTTCTCATTTCCATCTTTCTCCTCCATCTCATTCTTCTTTTTATCCTGATTCCTTTAATCTTTATCTCATCTCATTTGAATTCCTATTCCTCATTTTCCATTATCCTTTGGTTTATCCTATTATTATAATTATATCACCGACCAGGGTCGGGATGTATTGGCGCACTATATCTAGCGTAATCTTGCCGTAATCCCTTAAAGCGAATAGCCTCGCGTGGCTATACACAGGGTGATTCTATTTCTAGAAGGGTCTATTTCTTTTGGATATGATAAACTTGGTTACCTGATGTACCTTGGAAGTATAAAAGCGCCTTGTATCGATCGATAGTGCAACTTTTCCTCGACACATTCGATCCTGTAACACTACCCCCCATGGGTAGGTGCACTTTCCCAAGGAGTGATGTTGTTGCTCGGTCTTCAATGAGCTATGTTTGTTACTTGTGCCGGGCCTCCTCCCAATTTTCCTTTGTCTGGGCTCGGAGGATTGCCCCATCCTCCTGTCGCTCTGTAGGGCTTTGCGCCGATCTCGACTCTGGGTTCAGGTGTTTATTGTGGGGAAACGGGTTGAGGCTCCTCTACTGCTGCTCCTTCTGCTGCTGCTGCTGCTGCCGTTGCTTCTATTGCTGACTCTGTTGGTGCCTCTGCTATCTTTGCCTTTGCCACTGCTCCTGCTGCTTCTTGTGCTGGTGATGCTGCGACCATTGTTGGTGCCTCTGCTATCTTTGCCTTTGCCACTGCTCCTGCTGCTTCTTGTGCTGGTGATGCTGCGACCATTGCTGCTGCCGTTGCTTCTATTGCTGACTCTGTTGGTGCCTCTGCTATCTTTGCCTTTGCCACTGCTCCTGCTGCTTCTTGTGCTGGTGATGCTGCGACCATTGTTGCTACTTCGGCTGCCTCTAGTGATATCAGACTGTGCCTGCCAGCGATTGTTCTAAGAGAGCTTGCCCATGCATCCATGTTGGATGCGATTTTTGTGGCCAAATCCGCTGCTTCCCATGATGTAGACTCTCCCTCCAGTTGGGGTTAAAGGATGTGTGACTTGTTAGCCCCCATGGGTTTGCTCATCCAGTTTCGTCAAAGGAGCCTGTTCCCAAAAAGGCCAAAATGCTCTCCAAGCATTGTCTGGAGTCGTGAGAGAGGTCCAAGGTTCCTAAAGGAGGAACGACTGTGATGGCTGCAGCTAGTTCTGGAGCGGTCATGCCGACCTCTGGAGTGCGGAAAGACTCCATCTCTTCTTCATCGAGAGTTTCGAGTCCAGTTCCAGCTATGTTGGTGGAAGAGGCTGTCGGTGTCACAGGTCCAGGATTTAGTGGAAGCTTGAATGATACTTATCAAGAATTGAATCAAGAATTGAATGTCTACAAGCAAAGTGGCAATGCTATTTATACCTACGAGAACTCTAAGGAAGGGTAACTAGGTCCTTCTGATAGAGTTCTAGAAATGAGTGGAACCGTCCGTAGGAACATCATCTAGAAGCACGGTAGGGATCTAGAGATACGGTGACGGTGACAGAACACTCCACGCAATAGAAAACGTGTCACGCAAGGAAAGACTGAAACACTCCGTAACACGTATGATATATGTAAAATATATCAATGTATAGGATAGAGTGTAGGGATATCCAGGAAAGGAAAAACACACAAAATAACACACAATAAATAGCAAATAGCAAATGGTTGTGATCAAGGATTCGGCAAGCCTCATCCACTCACACTTCCCTCCTTCAAAACTGAGAAGACGCTGAAAGCGCCCAGTTTTTCAGCAAATACTGAGTGTTGTGAGGCTCAAAGTAGTTAGAGAAAATCAAGCCAACAAAGTTGTGCTTGAACACCAGCTCCTCTGTACTTTATTCCACACACTCGTGAGCCTGTACGAGTGCAGGTAGCAGGAATCCCATGATAAAGTATTGGGACGTGTGACGCTCCAACTCTGGTTGCAGAGTAGCGTAGCAAATGGTGAGAAGTCCGTGCCTGATTTGCGGTCAGTAGAATTCAGCTAAACTGTAGCATGCTGTAGCGATGATAACTGCTTCATGTGGTCAAGAAATTTCCAAGCATGCAAGGTTGATATAACAGTCATGTACCGGTCCGTATACCGTAATAACGCTGTAAGTGCTGCGTGCCGTTGCGAAAAGACTTGTTGCCAAGTGATTGTAGTAGTACGATGTCAAGGAGATATGGGGATTTCTACGCTCAACCCACTTGACTCCTCTTCCATTTCCAATAGGTTGTTGGTGACGATGACGATGGCGATGACTCTAGTATGCCTCATACATGTCCAGTTTAGCACGAATTCCATCAATTGGCCTCGGTGTCTGGATGCACGTAAAGGTGTAGGTCCACTGGTCGTCATGCGTCCTCTATCTGTTGATGTCAAAATAACAGCTTTGATAACGTTGATGTCGTTTCAGCTACTCAGCATCGATGTTGAATCTGCTCTAGTTCTGCTTGTAGGGGTGCCATTGGAGTAACGCAGATTCCTCTATTCATAGTGGCCTCGACGCTCCGGATCATGCCTATCAGCTTTCGTGGAGCTGATGCTGGTGATGGATTGGTTGGTTACGCATGTTTGATGACTCAGTTGAAAGTCATTGGGTCATGAGGACTCGAAGACTGTCGTGGTCCTCCCATCCTCATAAGAGTCTCTTTTCTCTTAGCTCGTAAGGGCATGTGGCATAGCCACGTTGGTCCAGGGCGTAGTGGTATCTCCATCCCACTAGCCAGAAATCGTAGATATAGGGCCATGCCGGGTCTTGAAATCATGTTGGAATAAGATCTAGTGTCATCTCCATTGTTGGGAGGAATATCCATCAGGGTTGAGTGTTGCTGTAGTCGTCTGCTGCGAGGGCGACAGCGGTAGACACTCGCGGCGGCGGGTGCTGCAGAGGATTCTCGTAACTGGTAACGGTTCGAAGAGGAATCCATCCGCTCCCTCTTCTGTATAGCGTTTTCCTAATGGGAGTAGCAATTGTAACTACCAGGGAACACGTGTGTCTTGATGCACAGGTGTCACTCCATTGCTGCCGGTGATTGGGTCGCTCAAGGGTATGAAGATAACTTGCTTCTCCACTTGTAATATACATGGGTAGCAATTGCCTGGTATGCTCATCCGTGCTCCTGATGTACGGTCGGTAGAGCACATAATTGTTTTGTTGCAATCTGCATCTCCCCCATTTGTCAACATCATCGTGTTGCTGGGCGTTCTCCTGCGTCATCGAAGTTACGTCGAGGCTTGTAACGCTTCGGTTTCTTGTAGAATCACCTCCAATACATGTACCGTACGGTCACAGGTGTGCGAATGATTGCCGGATTCAAGGTCATGACTCCTCAGTCCATCAACTCTCGTGCCTTGGTGTGATGGCATAAACACCTGGAATCGCAGTCACATGATTGGGATATCGTCTCTTGAGGTCGATGTCAAACTGCTCCAACCAATCACTGCGGATGGCTGAGATTCGTTGTGAGGGTGAACCGATCAGCTCCTGTTACGAAGTAGTGTCTCGCTGTCCCTGATGAGACGTAGTAACTGCGTCATAGTTGCATTCGAAATCTGCTCCTTCGCATCAACTTTTGTTGGCGAGGGATTTTGCAAGAGAAAACTGCTACTTCTCTGCAATCCTTTGTGTGCCGAATTGTTGATGTATTTTATATTCTCGTTGTAGAACGATAGAATAATGCAGGCCAGTTTTGTCGTCGGAGACGTTCGGTTGCATTGTCGGTGTACCACCAAAATTTGCTCCTTTGGTGAAGTACGAAATTATGTTTCGTTGGTGTCGATCTGGCTTCAAACGTTCTGATTTTGTGGATAAGATGTTGTCGATTTTGCAACTGTGGAGGTAGAACGATGTCGCTGTGTCGTCAGGCTCGAATGTAGACTCCCATACGTTTTTCTCTCATCGAGCAATCGCTCGGTCCATTCGTGTTGTCGATTCGGTGACGATCTGACGATTTGCAAGCAGCGACAGCAGTTCTACCAGTCGGTATTACCAAGAAGGTGTTTGTTGATAAAGACTTTGACTGCCAAGAAGTTTTGTCGCCGCAATTCCTGGCGTGATGAGGAGATCCGAATTTTGAGAGCTGGAAATATCGGAAGTCCAGACGTCGAAGTTGATGTCGGCATATATCAGCTTCTCTTAATCAACTCCCCGTACTGAAGAAACTCGCGCTCGATCTGCTCCGCTGGTTCAATGTAGATCCGACGGTCCAAACTGCAAGCGATCTAAAAACATTCTTGAGGGTTGTTCAACTACGTCGAATGTCGTGATCGACTCATTTTCTGCAACAATTCGTAGTCGTCGATTTCGGTTGTCGAATGGCCAGAAGCGCGCGAACAATCCGCTGCTATCGAGGTGGCATTTCCACACGCGCTGAAACTCGAACTCCATCAGCTCAGGTTCGTTTCGCCACGAACGATCTGAAGCGTCAAAGTTGAATCGGACGGCTGTCATAGATCGTCCAGGGACAACTCCAAGATTCGTGATAAAGTTGGAAATTCTTGGAGAACGCCGAAGGGCAAGTTCCACCAGCTACCGTCGATCGCTTCGGAGGGCAGAAATACTCCAGTTTGAAATGCAAGTACTTCGGGGACGTCCTCTCATTGGCAAGTGTCGCTGACGTATGCCCCCCCGAAAAATTGGCTCCGTCCATTCTGAAAATCAAACGGTTGGCGATGCTGCTCGCCATCAATGGGGACCCCAGGTGCAACTGCTCGAGGCTAGTCGAAACTTAGTAAGAAAAAATTATTCACTTACGCGATCTAAAAGTTGACTCAATCCTCGGCATGCTCCTAGAGGCCCAGCGGGAAAGCGCTGATCGCAAAACCTTGTGCTCTGATTACCAAGTGTCACAGGTCCACGATGTAGCGGAAGCTTGAATGATACTAATCAAGAATTGAATCAAGAAATGAATGTCTACAAGCAACGATGCAATGCCATTTATACCTACGAGAATTCTAGGGAAGGGGAGCTAGGACCTCCTGAGAGCGTTCTAGATTTGAGTGGAACCGTCCGTAGGAACATCATCTAGAAGCACGGTAGGGATTCTAGAGATACGGTGACGGGTACAGAACACTCCACGCATAAAAAAATGTGTCACACAAGGAAATTCCGAAACACTGCATAACACATTTGATATATGTAAAATATATCAATGTGTGGGATCGAGTGTAGGGAATTCCAGGAAAGGAAAAACACACAAAATAACACACAATAAATAGCAAATGGCAAATGGTTGTGATCAAGGATTTGGCCAGCCTCATCCTCTCACTGTCGGTATTCAACATGTATGGCAGATACCGTCTGATCCAGGGTCGTGCATGTCGGTTTCAGCTGGGTGCATGCGATGAGTGACCCACGGGTGGCCGTCGAGATGGGTCTACTCCATGCAAAGTTTACGGGGACGAGGTCGATCAGGTCGTGGCTTTCTCCGTTGCAGTTGGGGATGTCGAAGTCTATGACGTAGACTCCGTCGACTGCTACTGCCTTGCCGATGTGCTGAAGTGAATTCTCAGGTTCACTTGGTAAATTGGGCTTTCGATAGTGGAGCAGGAGGTGCCGTGTCTGAGGGTCAATGCTGATTTCTATGCCACATGACATCAGCTGAGCTGTTAAGAGCAGGTTGTAGCGGAGATTCTGAACGATGAGCTCGTCGTTCAGGGCATTGTGGGTCAGGGTAATGCGAGCCTATAGTATGACGATCCCTTGGTGCTTAGCCACTAGACGTTCATTGATGACGACAGTGACGTAGGCTGCAGCGGAAATTGGGACGGCGCTGGAGATGAAGCGCACCCATCCAACCGTGTGTTGTCTGCAACAACTATCCAGGTACCAGGTATTGTAGTTGTCTCGGTTTTTGCGGCGATCATTGCGATCCTCAGGGTAAGCAGATAAGGACGATGTGGATCGTGCATGGGGTGATCCTTGGGAAAGGAGTCCTACTTCAGTTTGTCGCCTCCGAATGTCGTGTTGGGGATGTAAGGTGTAGGCTCAAGCAAAGGTATGGGGAGATTCCATTCTTGCTCCTCTTCATCGTCGTCGTAGGTGCCATATTCATCATAAGGGTTGTTGTAGTTATGGGCCCTTACTGCCAAGGCGAAGTCGCCTTGGCTTGGTCATGGCGGGGGCACGCGAGGTCGTCGATTCGTTCGTCGTGTGGGACCTCGTGATCTCATCGCCCTGAAGACTTGGCGGTGGAATGGTTGACCATTTGTGCCTGGCTAAGTCGGACAAGGGTTCGAGGATAAAGGAGGGCGCGGGACTGGTCGCTGGTCCATATGGGACGGGCAAATGGTCTGGCGCGCATTCTGAGGGTACTGGTCGATGGGACTCCTCTAGTGGGAGTGCCCCCATTGACTTCATCTTGAGGTATGCGTGTAGAATGGACTTGCGCTGCCTCCCGCTCGGTTTTGGCAGTGCTCAGTAGAGTGTCCGAAGATTTTGCATTGTTTGCAAGAATACCAGCGACTACGCGTGTTACGGCGAGGCTCCTTCTGGTCCGAGTAGAAGGCTAGCCTTTCTTTGCGCGGGGCTCTCTCCTCCATGTCCGGCTGCTCAGCAAGCAGTGTCACGCAAAGAGTCGCTCAGGAAATTTCGCCCTATTGGCGTAGCAAGGCTTTGCATGGTCGCCATTCAGGGGTAAGTCTAGCGAGTACGATCATCACGAGGATGTCTTCAATTATCGTGTTCCCAATCTTGACGATCTGGTCGCGGATGCTTTGGTAGCGGTTCATGTAAGTGTTGGCCTTTTCTCTATAGACCATCGTCACTTCTAGTAGCTGGCCGAGTAGTCGACTCGACGACATGGAGTCCTTCGGCTGATAGAGATTGGTCAGGTACAATCAGGAGTCTCATGCTGGAGCAGCGCGTGTTTTGAATGATCGAATTCCGAGTTGCTCGGAAGCAGAAAGATTCCGTAGGAGGACGCTGTACGCCATGAACGATTCGTTGTACAGCTGTATCGCGGCTTTGCGTCTTCAGTGTCGATTGTTGATCCAGGGTAAGGGTCGTCGAAATAGCAGAAGATTTGAGCGCTCTATAGCAGAAGCTCGAACTCGAAACTCCAAGAGTAGAAATCGCGAACGTCGAAGATTGAGCTTATTTGAAATAGCGACGAACACTGGATGGTTGTTGAAGGCCGTCGCGAAAGCCAGGAGAGCCGCCTCGCCAGGAAAGAAAGCGTAGGGGTGGATGAGTGCCTTAGTAAGGGTGATTTCATAAGCATGTTGGCCATGGGACCTGTCAACCTAGTCCCCCCTCATGAGAAATACTGGACGGTTGTAGAAGGTCGCGCCAAACGCCAGGAGCGCCGCCTCTGCAGGAAAGAAAAGCAGGGGTGACTATACTAGAGAGTGATTCTTGTGTTGACTCTAGGCAATGGAAGGATGGCTGGTGAGGACCGCGGCGAACACCAGGAGAGTTGCCTCTGCAGGGAAGGAAGGGTAGGGGTGGATGAGTGTAAGGGTGCTTTCATATGCACGTTGGCTAAGGGACACCTTAATCCAGCCCCCCCACATGAGAAATACTGGACGGTTGTTGGAAGGCCGCAGCAAACGCCAGGAGTGCCGCCTCTCAGGGAAGAACGGGGTAGGGAGGATGAGTGGAGAGGGTGGGGGAAGAGGAGCGAAAAGGGTGGTGGAGGATGAGTTGAAATGTGATTACAAAGTCGACTCAAGGTGCGATATATGGAAGGCTGTGCGATAGATGCAGCGAACACCAGGAAAATCGCCTCTGCAGTAAGCACATGTTGCTCGTGTGGTGTTTGCGGGTGTTTGCTGCAGTAACCACAGGAGCAACCGCACTATACGAGCACCTTCAATGTAGATCAAGAGAACCTTTTCCCGTGTTTATTGAGGTAATACTCGTTATAATACATATCAAAAATACTTACTTTCAGCCATGGCGATTTTCTGTGGAGTGTAGAAGCCGGGAAGCAGCTTAATCTTGTCACTTTGCGCAGAACAACTGGGCAGCACCACTGAAGCACCAGCAGCACCAACAGGAGCATCGCTCGCAGCGGCGGTGTCACCAGCGGAAGTACCTGCAGCGCGCCGAGCGGGGAGGAGCACAGATTGCGGCGTGGCCGCGCCATGACGAAGCGGAGGGAAGAAAGAGGGCGGAAGGGGAAGGGGTGAAGGAGGGGAAGGGAGGACGGTGGGGCTGGTGGACTGGCGTTGATGGACACGCGCAGGATTCTTGGTGGGAGCAGGAAGTTCAGAATGGCTGATGAGCACCTGAGCTTTGGGATTTCACAAGGTGCCGACAGCATTTGCTGGGTTGCCCCCCTAGCCCTTGTCTATAATTGTGAGCATGGTAAGTGGTGATTCGTATAACGGTGAGCGTCGTCGGTGATTCCTGTGGGCATGGTAAGAGGTGATTCCTATAATGGTGAGCATGGTAAGAGGTGGTTCCTACTTGTGAGGGCGTGGATCCTAGGGTTGCGCATCCCACAATTACGCAACCAGTTGCAGTGTTAACGAAATTTTTGGCTGGAGAAGAAATTGCGAACAAACGTCGAAACGTTTGTGTTATGATGAACAAGCAGAGTAGCGCGGAAATGAATGACGAAGAATTCAATCAGTGAATGACGATACAAGGAATGGCAAGCCAAGATATAGGAACACCAGAGCTAGTCTAACCATGAGATGTGAAGGTTCGGGAAAGAGATCGAAGGGTCTTGAAGTGACGAAGCGAGGCCCGGAGAACGCCCGAAGGTCGAACTAGAAGGTCTGGAGAAACCGAGGCGGTTCTGCCAGAAAGGTCCTGAATTGTCCCGAGGCTTCGGGTGTATTCGAGCGTACGCGATAGCAGTACCGCTCGGTAAGGATTGGAAAATTCCTTACAGTTTGCGAATGTTGGAAATACCTCGAAGACTTAAGCGTTTCTGAAGTGTAACACTACTCTCGAGGAAAGTCGTATCGGGTACACGAGTCAACGGAGGTTACACGAGGAGGTTGGACGAAAGAATACGAAAGGGCGAAGGGACACAAAGGGTTGCAACCGGAGGTTGCGATTGACCGTTGCGACTGCAAGGGTGGTAACCGAACCGACAATCGAGTCGCTGTGCGACTCGATAACTGCTCCTTCAACTGTATTCTACAACTGCTTCATTTCTTGCTTTCTATATATCGCTGTATGCTTGTTTCTTTTCATCAATCACTTGCTCTCACATACTTGTGCAAGGGTTCAACTCCTCAACACTTCCGCTGCACTACTCAAGCGTTTTGTACAAGTGGGACTTAGTCTCTGAAAAGGTCCTAGGGCTTTTCTCAGCCCAACATGGTATGAGAGTTGGTCAGAGACCAAACTCCCGTCAACAACATCCTATCTACAGACAGCATATCAAAAGCTTCATCAATTACAAGACAAGGACAACAAGGGCAAGAATTCCTCTACGGGCTCACCCAGTGCCCAAGCCACTCAACCCGGCACTTGTGGACTTCACACCTCTGGATTACAAACCGAGACCGGCGCTGCTCAAGAAACAACAGGAAGAGTACCGGGAATGGTGACCCCTTCACCCTCTTCAGGCGTGGACCCGAACCTTATGGAAAGGTTCTTCAGCTTCATGTCGCACTTTGACCTGCAGCAGCAGACAAGGACACCTGCGCATTCAACACAGAGCAACGGAGGAAATATGAGGTTAGCACCGATGAGCCTCGACAACTCATCATTCAGGCAGCATAACCAAGCACCTACCTTTGTGCCCTATCACTCTTCACCAGGGACGTTCGAGTTCATGCCGCCCCGTGCTCAACCGACAGCAGCTGCATCACAACAAACACCAGGCGCAGTTTTCACATGTGATCAAACTGCAGACATCTTCACCGTTCAACGGGCACGACTTCTTTACCTGGAGCTTTGATTTCGAGCTGCTGATGGAGGCCGCGCACCTCTTGGGATACTTCAACGGGTCCCTGCCATTTCCAAGCAATGGTACTGCAAAGGAGCAGGAAATCTTCATGTATCAGTCGCTACTGGCATACACAGTCGTCCTGCGAAACCTGTCACCACAAGAGCAACAGAGCATCAGAACGTATCGGAGCCACGGAAACTCCGCGGAGCTCGCCTGGCGTCATCTGAAATGTCTCTATCAAGCAAACGACAGTGTGACACAAAGCAGACTCATGCAGCAGCTGACAACAATACAAATGAAGACTGGGGAAAAGGCGATGCAGTATATAAGCTGCTGCCAGACACTTCGCGACCGCCTGCTTCGGTGCGGAGGCACAATCACTGAAGAAAGCTTCGTGACACTTGTTCTCGCCAGGCTCGGACCAGAATGGAGAACCACCCGCTCGCTTCTTCGCGCCCACGGACGAATTTCCGAGATGCACCTCTGCGCCGAGCTTCATGCTGAACAACAGGAGATGGACCTGTTTGAAGAAAGACAACCACGAAAGAAGCAGCAACCGTTAGTCTTCTACACTCAAAGAAGAAACGACAACAACTACAACCGACGCGACAAGCAGAACCGACACGACACCAGAGGTCTCACCATCGTGCCGCCGTTCTGCCACAACTGTCAGACATCCGGACACTCCAAGGTCAACTGCACACGCCCTCGAGCTTATCGTCCAGCAGATCCGCAAGTCGCCTCCACTCAAGAGAGCCCGCCAAGCCGCTCCTCTGCACCTGCACAAGGCGCACCGAATATCATTAACTGCATGGTACGCATCGACAATTGCACACCCGGGTCACCACTCACTTACGCTCCAGACGAAGAAGAACTGCCGCCGCCGCGCTCACAAGGTCTTCAGGTCAACCCCACGTAAGCTACAGTCGCCAACGCCGAACCCACCGGGCGAAACACCTGGTTCTTGGACAGTTGCTGCAGACAACACATGTGTTCCTCGGGGCGCTTCGTGCAACGAGAGCGACGCCTCAACAGCGACGTCATCATCACCGTCGCCAACAATGAGAACCTGAAAACAAACAGACAAGGAGTCGTTCAGCTTCAGTCAATGGAGACAAACGTCATACTACAACTCAACAAGGTTCTCATCGTCGACAATATGGGATACAATTTACTAAGCGCCAGCCAGTTAATGGCAAAAGGAATTCACCTGGAATGCGACTCGGACACCAACGAGTTTCGTCTTTATCACGGGAAGGGTGGTCTCTTCATCGGTCGCGCTCTCCTGAAGTCGGGAGTCTTCGTGCTGGACTTCGTCCCCGACCGCGGTACTGCTGACAGCGACGGCATCGTGTCGTTCGCCGCCTGGACGCACCCGCTCGATCTTGACCCCGACTTTAGTCCTGGCGGGTTCTGGTACTCCAGCACCATCCCTGCAGTAGAGAGAACATGAGCATTAGCAGTCATTCGACAAGAACGACAAGTACAAGCAAGTACACCTTCCCCGACATCACCTGTAGTAGCAGCAGCAGGACCCAGCCGCGCGCCATCACCAGCAATCCGAGGACCGCCAACCGAAGCAGATCAGCTCATGCCCATCACCCGAGGATTCTGCCGCAGTCCCGCTATGGTCGTCGCGTTCTTCTCCAACGCTGACTTGTACCAACGCTCACCCGGCCATCGCGCTCCCGACGACATCTGGCATCAACGACTTGGGCACCCTGCAAACAGCACCATTCTTCAAACCATACAAGCCGGAGTATTAGAAAAGGACGCTCTCCTCACAAAAAATGGCCAGGGGCTTCGACGACCTCGCGCACGATGCTTCACGTGCCCCCAAGCTGATCTTCCCCATCAACCTTTCCTGTCACACCACAATCGAAGCGCACATGCATACGCACCGATGGAAAATGTTTACTGCGATATTTTAAGCATGCCTCGAGACAACAGTGAAGCCGAGTACAACTACCCTATCACGTTCATCGACGCAGCCACACGATACGTCTGGCACTTCAACCTCAAGACTCGTGACCAGGCGTTCGAAGCCTTCACGACGTGGCTCCCCATCGCTGAACGAGAATCGGGTTCCCAACTCAAGAGTTTCCAGTCAGACGGGGCACTGGAGTATCAATCACAAAGGTTCAGGAGCTACTTGGCAGAGAAAAGCATCAAACGCCTGGTGTCCCTGCCCTATGCCCACCAGCAGCAGGGGGTCGCAGAGAGGATGAACCGCACCTTGCAGACGACGATGCGGAAGCTGCTCCTGGGGATAAGACTGCCCAACACACTTTGGCCTGACGCGATGATGCATGCAGTGCACCTCCACAATTTGCTGTCCTCGTCATCACTTCCCAACAGCGCATCACCGCACCTGCTGTGGACAGGAAAACTGGGCAGCACAAAATTACTTCGAGTTTTCGGCTGCATGGTACAGTACAGACCCCACACAGCTCGAGCAGGACGATTTTCTCAACGAGCACAGTGGGGACTACACCTCGGCATCGCAAAACATTTTCACGCGTGGAAACTTCTCGACATCCAGGACAAAAACACCGTGGCCTTACGTGATGTAATTTTCTACGAGAGACTGACGCTGCAGCATTACCTGGACAACGTCAAAATACCGCAGACCCCACCGACGGCTTTGAGGGCCATCGGTCCTTCGCCGACCATGCTGCCGAAGCTGACGCAGCAGAAGAAGACGTACCTAAAGCCTCGGCAGCTGCCGGACCACTCCCTTACTGCTCCGTGCCCGTTCCACTCGACGCCGACAACCCTCTCGATAGTAACAACCTGGACTCCTACTACCACTTCACTGACCAGGGCTACACTACACCTCAACCGGTCGACACAAATGTCTCTGAACGCATCGGACCGAATTTCTTACCTGACCCCGAAGATGGTGACGAAGCAGCTTATCCTGGGGATGAAAATTCCCCTCGACACACACCCACGGGCCTGCAGATACTTGGATTGTGGATCGCCGTCCGGAGCCCGCCGCCGCCGTCTCCGCGCGAGCCAACGACTCTGTCGTAGGCTCTGGGGGGGGAACACAAGGCGAAATGGAAGGAAGCAATGGAAAAGGAACTGAAGGCCCTGCAAGACCGAAACACATGGAAACTGGTACCTGCAACAAAGACCAACGGGAAGAATGTGCTCTCGAGAAAGTGGGTG
Organism: Closterium sp. NIES-67; assembly: GCA_027943415.1. Taxonomy (NCBI): domain Eukaryota; kingdom Viridiplantae; phylum Streptophyta; class Zygnematophyceae; order Desmidiales; family Closteriaceae; genus Closterium; species Closterium sp. NIES-67. Next base: position 457,952 of record BQMB01000999.1, read on the forward strand.
TATCGCATCAAAACTAATGCGGATGGCTCCATCGACCACTTCAAGGCTCGCTGGGTCGTACGAGGATTCGATCAGCGATACGGAACCGACTACACAGAGACATTCGCCCCAGTCTCCCGACATACCTCCCTACGCATTTTGCTCGCCGTCGCGGCCACGAAAAAGCTACCACTGCGCCAGATCGACGTCGCCAACGCCTTCTTGTACGCACCTATGGACGCCGAGATCTTCGTCGAGCAGCCCCACGGATTCATCGACGATCCTACAAAAGTGTGCCAGCTGATAAAATCCCTCTACGGAATCAAACAAGCCCCGTGGCTTTGGCAGCAGCACCTTCACGGCCGCCTCGTCAGGATCGGCTTCCTGCAGCTGCCGCATGACCAAGGGATGTACCGACTACAGAAAGGGGGGGATTTCGTCCTGCTCATCGTCTACGTCGATAACCTACTCTACGTCGGCTCCACTACCGACGTCGTCACCTGGTTCGAAGGGGAGCTGAGGAGTGACTTAACACTCACGGTGTCAGACACCGTGACCCAGTACCTAGGTCTGAACGTCGTCGAAGACGATTCGGCGTTCTACCTACATGCCGGAAAGTACGCAGGCGTTGTCTGGAATAAATTCGGACTAACGCCGGTCGCAGTCGCGACTCCCTATCGCTACGGGAACGACAACAGCGACACCTCCGCAAAACTCCCCGCGAAGCAAATCCAGGAATATCAACAGAAGCTCGGCTGTCTATTGTTCGCAGCAGTAACCTACCGACCGGATCTGTCCTACAGCGCTAGCCAACTGGCGACACACCTGAAGCAGCCGGAGCAAGAGCATCTTGAGGAGCTAAATCGGGCACTGCTCTACTTCGTCTCAACGCCGACGACCGGACTTACTTATAGCAAAGTAACACCATCGTCTGTACAACTACTCGGCTATGTCGACACCGACCACGCGGGAGATAGGGAGAATCGGCGCTCCAGAACAGGCTACATCTACCGACTAGAGCCTATCGGGACTATCTCCTGGCAATCGAGCAAGCATGAATTAATCGCGCTATCCTCGGCTGAAGCGGAATATATCGCTCTCTGCACTGTGACCAAAGAAGGACTTTACCTGCGAGAGCTGCTCGAGGAAGCGAAAATTGCGACCATGCCCGCCTTCTCGTTATTTTGCGACAACCAGTCCGCGATCAAAATCGCGAACTAAAACGGGTTCGCCAAACGAACCAAGTATCAGAATAATTGAATAATGGTAAAGTGAGAGTACACACAAATATATCTAAGTTTTGTATCCTCTAAGAGGTGACTCTATACAATCTATACAAACATGACAAATACACATGTTTGACACACCCCCTAGACTGCATAGGGGAATACCCTAAACAAGCAGCTCAGGGCGGCACTACTAGTCCAACCTCTGAGACAAGGGTCTGAGCGACCGGTCAGAAGGAGTACAGACAAGGCAAGCACAAGAGCAGGGCGGCACTACTAGTCCAGCCACTGGGAGAGGACACAAGTCCAGTCTGAGTATACATATAAAGGACAGTACAAAGTCAAGGTCCTAGCAAGTGAGAGGCTACAGGAACTAGACCAAGCTGTACACAGTGCCGCTGATGATCTTTAGGCGCAAGCGCCTTCGTAAAGATATCAGCCGTGTTGGCACCTGAGGCCAAGTGTACTACGCGAGACTGGCGTCGCTGCTGTAGCTCACGCAGGAGGAAGTACCGCAGCTGAATGTGCTTCGCTCTGCCCTCGAGTCGAGGCTCCTGACACAGGAGGATCATGGCCCTGTTGTCAGCGAACAGGACCGGGGCAGAGCTAGGTCGCTCACCTAAGTCAGTGAGCAAGAAGGTCAGCCAGCGGAGCTCCTGTGCCGCCATGGCACCGGCGTAGATCTCAGCCTCACAGCTGGACTGTGCAACAGACGAGGAGCGAGTAGCTCTCCACGAGACGGCACCTGAGCCAAGGCTGAAGCAGTAGCCCTGGGTAGACCGGAGTGTCTCAGCGTCGTCTGCCCACGAAGCGTCTGTGTGCCCAGTAAGGACCGCTGGCCTGCGTCCTCCTAGCACTAACCCCATGCCCGATGTACTAGCAAGATAACGCAGAACCCTCTTAGCGGCAGACCAGTGCTGCGGTCGGTGTCTGCCTGTGGCCACAAAGCGAGCCAGGATGCTGAAAGGGTATGCGAGATCTGGGCGAGTGCAAGTCATCAGGTACATGAGGCAACCCACCAGCTCTGCGTAGGGGCCGCTGGGCTCTACCAACTCCTCAGGCACTGGAGCGGAGAGCCTGTGGTCTACAGGCAGAGGGGTGGGCTGTGCAGAGGAGAACTGAAGGCTGAACCTCTGAAGGACCTGGCGCACCAAGTGTGACTGAGTCAGGGTGATGGTGCGCGCAGCTCTGTCCCTGGAGATCTGCAAGCCAAGGTAACGGCGCAGTTCTCCAAGGTCAGTGCAGGTGTGTCTCTTCAGCAGCTCTGCCTTCACGGAGGCCAGCGCGTCCCTGTCTGCTGTGGCAAAGACCAGGTCGTCGACGTAAACGAGGATGTAGAACGCAGTCTGGCCAGCACGAACGAAGAGTGAAGGGTCTGCAGAAGACGGAAAGAACTGCAGGTCAGCAAGCGTAGCACGCAGAGTGTCGTGCCACTCACGGGGAGCCTGGCGCAGGCCGTAGACGGGGCGCCGCAGGAGCCACTGGGTCCCAGGAGGGAAGGTGCCAGTAAAGCCCGGAGGGCGGCGCAGGTAGACCTGCTCGTGTAGGCTGCCCTGAAGGAAGGCAGTGGAGAAGTCGAGGGAGTGAAGCTCGTAGTCACGCTGAGCAGCTAGGTGTAACAGAACCCGAAGAGTAGTCATCTTCGGGGTCGGAGCGAAAGTCTGGAAGAAGTCCACCCCCTCGCGCTGACTGAAGCCTCTAGCCACATAGCGCGCCTTGAAGACAGGCGGCTCTCCAGGAGGGCGCTTCACCTTGAAGAGCCAGCGGCCATCGACTACGTTCACCCCAGGTGGGGGAACTGCGTCGACGAAGGTGTCGGTGGATCTCCAAGATGCCATCTCCTGCTCCATGGCAGCTATCCACTGCGAGGCCCAGGGTCCCGAAGTCGCCTCAGCGTAAGTGCGAGGGGTCGGGATGTCGAAAGCGTCTGGGTCACCCTCAGGGACTAGCAGCATGGAACAGAGATGGGGAGCAGCCTCGGAGAGGAAAGCAAGCTCGAACTGGCGGTCCTCCAGGACGTCACTGCCAAGGGCAGGAGCACCCCTGACAGACGGAGGACAGGCAGGGTCAGAGACCAGAGCGGTGGCGTAGTCAAGGCGGCGGGTAGAGGCGAAGTCAGCGACAGCAGCGACAAGAGCGTCAAGGCACGAGACTGGAACAGACGGGTCGGTAACGAGAGAGGCAAGGACCCGAGGAACGAGAGGACGAGCGGCACGAAGGTAGTCGGACAGCGGGGGGGGCGCAACAACAAGGGAGGACGGAGGAGGTGACGGCAGAAGGGGAGGACGAGACGCGTGTGAACGAAGCAACATAGGGTGGGAGCGCAGGACAGGCGAGGCAGGACGAGCACGGGAGGGACGGTGAGACCAGACGTGCGATGGAGGAGTCGGGTCAGGAGACAGGGGAGGGCACACAGGAGGGGAACGAGGGGGGAGACGGGCCGGGGACGAGTCCGGCGGAGGGAAAACAGGGCCGTAGACAGGAAGAGGAGGAGACGGTCGGGGAGGAACCGACGCAGGGTCGGGGGACGGAAGGCCGAGCAGGCGAAGGGCGGACACCGGCGGGGACTGCTGCTGCGGCGGCACAACGGCGACACCTGGACCGCAAGCTGCTCCTCGGCTACCACCGGCACTCTCCACACCCGCACCCCCAGAGGGACCACCCTCAGGGCGACCGGGACGAGCACCCCCAGAGTCAGCGAACGGGGGCTGCGACTGCGGCGGCGGCGGCGGCGGCTGCGACGGCGACGGCTGCAGTGGCGGCAGGGACGGCGGAGGAGGGGACTGGGGAGGGGACACCTGGGGAGGGGCGGCCGGCGAGGACTGCACCGGAGGGCCACCAGAGTCAGAAGACTCCTCAACCGGGTCCACGGACGGAAGGGGGGTGACATGGGAGACACCAGAGGGGGCGGGACGGGGAGGAGGAGGAGGAGGGGCAGGGACTACCGGGGAAGGGGTGACCAGGAACAGGGGGGGGGTAACCGGGGGACCACGGTGGGGGAAGCGGCGGTAGTAGGAGACGGACTCGTCAAAGGTGACGTCACGAGAGTGAAAGAAGCGGTGAGACGGCGGGTGGTAAAAGTGCCAGTCGGACGCGTCAAGGGGAAAACCGAGGAAGACGCAGGGAAGGGTGCGGGCAGTGAGCTTGTCCGTGCCGGAGGCACGGACGTGAGCAAGGCAGCCCCAGACGTGGAACGCAGACGCGTCACCAGGAGACCCAGTCCACAGACGGGTCGGCGAAACCTGCGGCTGCTGAGGGTGCGGCCACAGGTTAAGCTGGTGAGAAGCGTAGCGCACAGCGAACGGCCACAGAAAATGGGGTGCACCGGCATGGACCATGGAGGTGCGAGCGACCTCCATGACCAAGCCGATGCGTCGCTCAGCGACCCCATTCTGCTGTGGGGAGTCCGGTAGGGTGAACGTCTGGGTGATGCCCTCCGCACGACAAAAGCGACCAAGGACACCTGAGGCAAACTCGCCACCACGGTCTAAGTGAAGACGCAAGACAGGGAGACCGCGGTGGACACGCGCAGAGACAAGCCAGGGGATGAGGGCGCCAGGCACGTCGGCCTTGCGCTCCAGGGGAAAGACTGTGGTGTAACGAGTGAAGTCGTCGACAAGCACAAGGAAGTAGCGCTCGCGACGCGGCCCAGGGACGGGGGCGGGGCCCCAAACGTCCAGGTGCAGGGTCTGCAGCGGCGCGGCGGTAGGGCGGTAGGAGGGGTCAGCAAGAGAAACGGCAGCAGGAACAGGAAGCGGCGTCAGGGTGGTGGAGTCGCGGAAGAAACACCGAGAGGCGCCAGAGTCCAAGGTGAAGGAAAGCGAAGCCGAGGGGTCTGGCGACGGAACGACGGCAGAAGCACCAAGACTACACAAAGCAGGGGATCCTACGCCTGACGCAGCAGGGGAGGCTAAGCTAGGCACACCTACACTAGGCAACAGTGAGTAATAAGTCGGAAGCACACTAGAGTCATCAGCATACATCACATGCAGAGCAGAAACAATGGCATCCATGTCCATATCAAAGATCTGAATCTGACGACTAAGCAAACTGTGCCAGTCCGGGAGGTCTGGCGACGGGCCGAAACGCTGACGAAAGAGGTCGTCCAGGCGACGAAAGCAGCGGGGAGTGGAGTGACCGATCTTACCGCAAACGAAACCGCGGCGAGGACCGGTCTGGATCTGGTACTGACAACGCCCGCCGGCAGAGCCACCACGCGGCACACCACCACGCGCCCGTCCACCGCCAGCGCCGGGCCACCCTGGCGGGAGAACACTCGTCTGCCGCGTCTGCGACGGCTGCTGCGGCTGCTGCGAAGGCTGCGACTGCGGCGGCTGCTGCGGCTGCTGCAACTGCAGGGGCGGCGACTCAGCTGGACTGGGCAGGGTCCCCTCGTCCGCTCCAGCACCAGGCGACCCGACCCCACCACTACCCCCGCCCGCACCCCCGCCGCCCCCTCCGCCGCGCCCAGCCTTGGGGCGGCGGCCCTTCCCAGAACGGGCCTGCGCTGCAGCAGCAGTCTCAGCCACTGCGGCAGAGCCGTCGGAGAAGGTACACTGAGCGGGGGCACAACCCTGAAAGATAGGGACCGGCACGACACCGTTCGCCTGGGCGATGGAGCGGTGACGGGTCTCTATCACAGTCAGGGTGTCGACAAAGTCAGTGAGGGTGAGGTCTGCGGGGTGAACACTAAGGAAGCGGTCGCGGGCGACAGCAAGGCGGTCAGGGAGGCGGGTGGCAAGCAGGTAGAGGGTAGAGGTAATGGGCGGCTGGTGGGCTCTAAGCTGTGCGTCAGTGCATGCGGTGCGCCAGGTCTCCTCTATCGAGCGCAGGTGGGCAGCGAGGTCAGAGACAGTGGGGAACGAAGCAAGGTCAGGAAAGAGCAGCGGGAGGATCAGGCGACCCACCGAGGCAGCCGGAGGGGTGGAATAGCGCTTGATGACAGCATCTAAGTATGCCTGAGCAGTAGTGAGGGACCTGAAGCGAGGACGCTCGGACGGGGGGAGGGCGTTGCTAATGGCAAGCTGGGCGACAGCATCGCGAGAAAGCCAGACAGAGCGCGCACGGGCAGTGGCAGCAGTAGACTCACGCTCAGTGGGTGTGGGGTCAGCGGGCAGAATAGCAGGAGGGTCTGGGCAGGGGAGCGTACCGTCAAGGTGTGCGGAAAGCGGTTCACCATCCTGGCGCTGGCCAGTGAGTTGGCGGCGGAGGTCGGCAAGCCACGCCTCGAACTCTAGGGGCTGACCTTCAGCGTCGAAGCGAAGCTCCGCCGCCATCAGGAACAGTCCAGTGCTGTGCAGGGCGGTGCAGCTAGGTGGGGTGCGGTGCAGTGCGATACAGTGCGGTGCAGTGCGGTGCAGTGCGGTACTGTGCGGTACAGTGCAGTGCAGTGCGGTGCAGTGCGGTGCAGTGCGGTACAGTGCGGTGCAGTGCGGTGCAGGGCGGCACGGAGCAGGGCGGGGTGGGGGGGGGGGGGGGGGGGGGGGGGGGGGGGGGGGACCGTACTTGTGAGGAGGACGGGGCCGTGGCAGGCCCGACGGGGCCGGGCGGGCGCGACGGGGCCGGGCTGATGCGACAGGGCCGGGACGGGGCGACGGGGCCGAGCGGGCGCGACGGGGCCGGGCTGGGGCGACGGGGCCGGGCGAGTGCGGCAGGGCCGGGCCGGTGCGACGGGGCCGGGCGAGCGGGACGGCGGCCGGGCTGGTGCGACGGGGCCGGGCGGCTGTGACGGGGCCGGGCAGGGTGCGACGGGGCCGGGCGGGTGCGACGGGGCCGGGCGGCTGCGACGGGGCCGGGCGAGCGCGACGGGCCGGGCAGGGTGCGACGGCGCCGGGCGAGCGCGATGGGGCCGGGCGGCGGCGACGGCGCCGGGCGGGCGCGACGGGGCCGGGCGGCGGCGACGGGGTCGGGCGGGCGCGACGGCGCCGGGCGGGCACGACGGGGCCGGGCGGCGGCGACGGGTACGACGCGGCCGAGGGGCGTTCCGGGGCCCAGGAGGGGCACGACGGGGGGCCCAGGAGAGGCGCTACGAAGCCCAGGAGGGGCGCGACGAGGCCCAGGAGGGGCGCTACGGGGCCTGGGAGGGGCGCGACGGGGCCTGGGAGGGGCGCGACGGGGCCCAGGAGGGGCGCTACAGGGCCCAAGGAGGGCGCGACGGGGCCCAGGAGGGGCGCTACGGGGCCCAGGAGGGGCGCGACGGGGCCCAGGAGGGGCGCTACGGAGCCCAGGAGGGGCGCGAAAGAGCCCAGGAGGGGCGCTACGAGGCCTGGGAGGAGCGCGACGGGGCCCAGGAGGGGCGCTAGGGGGCCTGGGAGGAGCGCGACGGGGCCTGGGAGGGGCGCGACGGGGCCTGGGAGGGCGTTACAGGGCCCAGGAGGGGCGCTACGAAGCCCAGGAGGGGGCGCGACGAGGCCCAGGAGGGGCGCTACGGGGCCCAGGAGGGGCGCGACGGGGCGCTACGGGGCCTGGGAGGAGCGCGACGGGGCCCAGGAGGGGCGCTAGAGGGACTGGGAGGGGCGCGACGGGGCCTGGGAGGGGCGCGACGGGGCCTGGGAGGGCGGTACAGGGCCCAGGAGGGGCGCTACGAAGCCCAGGAGGGGCGCGACGAGGCCCAGGAGGGGCGCTACGGGGCCCAGGAGGGGCGCGACGGGGCGCTACGGGACCTGGGAGGAGCGCGACGGGGCCCAGGAGGGGCGCTAGTGGGCCTGGGAGGAGCGCGACGGGGCCTGGGAGGGGCGCGACGGGGCCTGGCAGGGGCGCTACGAAGCCCAGGAGGGGCGCGACGGGGCCTGGCAGGGGCGCTACGAAGCCCAGGAGGGGCGCTACGGGGCCTGGGAGGAGCGCGATGGGGCCCAGGAGGGGCGCTAGGGGGCCTGGGAGGAGCGCGACGGGGCCTGGGAGGAGCGCGACGGGGCCCAGGAGGGGCGCTAGGGGGCATGAGCGGAAGCGGTAGGTGGGGGGGGGGGATCCTACCTACGCGTGATACCATATCAGAATAATTGAATAATGGTAAAGTGAGAGTACACACAAATATATCTAAGTTTTGTATCCTCTAAGAGGTGACTCTATACAGTCTATACAAACATGACAAATACACATGTTTGACACCAAGCACATCGCCCTGCGGTATTTCTTCGTCAAAGATGAGATCGCGAAAGGGAGACTTCAACTTAGTTACTTGCCCACGACAGAAATGGCTGCTGATTACATGACGAAGAAAGTGGCAAAGGTTAAGTTCGATTACTGCATGCTGCTGACCAGGCAGAACGTCACCGAATCCGGACACGTCAGCACTCTAGAAACGAAGGGGAGTGTTGGAAATACCTCGAAGACTTAAGCGTTTCTGAAGTGTAACACTACACTCGAGGAAAGTCGTATCGGGTACACGAGGAGGTTGGACGAAAGAATACGAAAGGGCGACGGGACACGAAGGGTCGCAACCGGAGGTTGCGATTGACCGTTGCGACTGCAAGGGTGGTAACCGAACCGACAATCGAGTCGCTGTGCGACTCGATAACTGTTTCTTCAACAGTATTCTACAACCGCTTCATTTCTTGCTTTCTATATATCGCTGTATGCTTGTTTCTTTTAATCAATCACTTGCTCTCACATACTAGTGCAAGGGTTCAACTCAACACTTCCGCTGCACTACTCAAGCGTTTTGACAAGTGGGACTTAGTCTCTGAAAAGGCCCTAGGGCTTTTCTCAGCCCAACAGCGAAGAAACGTAACCAGACCGGATTGCGCAACTCAGTCAGGTTGCACAACCCTAGGCTCCACTGTTGAGTGACCCGCTGGGGTTGCCCTTGAGATCCTCGGAGAAGGGCCACAGGTGCAGAGCCTGGGGGGCTATGGGCGCACTTACCCGCTATTCAACAAGCCCTTTTAACCCAGTGGTTAGTGACTGGGTTTCTGACATGGTATCAGAGCCAAAGGTCTTGGGTTCAACTCCCAGTGCCAGCGCCGCAGAGGCGCTCGTGTCTTCCACCTATCCCAGCGGGGGGGGGGGTGTTGAGTGACCCGCTGGGGTTGCCCTTGAGATCCTCGGAGAAGGGCCACAGGTGCAGAGCCTGGGGGGCTATGGGCGCACTTACCCGCTATTCAACAAGCCCTTTTAACCCAGTGGTTAGTGACTGGGTTTCTGACATCCACGCCTTGAGTACGTCGGCCAACGCACCAAACCAAAGTTCCGGTTCTGGGCAGAAATCCCGAATCCACCTTGCGATTCGCAAAACATGTTCGCCGCCGCCGCACCGGTTTGTGCGGTTTCGATAAGCAGAACGGGCTAGAAGTGATTTGGTGAGGTACAAGTGAATTTCAGCATGGTCCAATTTGGAACTGTCGAGGTTCGCAAATGTTTTTGCGAAGCGGGCAGCATTTGTCACGTCCTCGCCATTTTATATCTCCACCGATAATTTTTCTGTGCGTCATCATTTTCCAACCCCCCCAGGAATTGCCGACGCTGACTCACTGCCGCCGAGATTTACGCTGCTGGCAAACGGCGTGCTGGCTGTGGGGCTGTTTATGTTACATCGCCTCAATAGATACTCTATCTTACCAGCTAAGAAATCAAGTCACCACCTGTTATCAAATTCGGAAAATCACAACCCTAACCTAGAACTTTCAAGTACAACGGAAGTATGACACCTCCTACATTAGCCTACATCACAATATGGACTCTCGGGTCTATACTCTAGTGATTTGTCCATCTCCTAGTATTTCCCTGCACGTATATGGACTGCACATATCACACATTGACCAACTGAAAGAATCTGTGCCTAAAAATAAAGCCCCTTCATCCACACTCAAGCCTCTTCATCTGCTACTGTCTCAGCCTGACCTCCCCCACTTTCTGGTGCTGCTGCTGCTGCTCCTCCTCCTCCTGCCGTTGCCCCCCCTCTTGTTGTCGGTGTCTTGGCTAGCGTCCTTCCATACAGCCCAAACTTCTCCCTCACCTTGTCCGTCCCGGTCACATACTCGGCAAACGTGAGCACACGGTTACGAGACGACCCTCCAATGAAAGAGGAGCCGCCGCCCGCGTGCTTGGCGGGGGCCTTTCTCTCGCTGTAGCATGTGGCACAGACATCGAACCGCGACTTGGTCTCTCGGTAACGCAGGCCAACAATGGCGTAACGGCACACGTCGCACGACATGCCCAGGTGTCGGGTACGATCGTAAACCTCCAGCTTGCGCAGAGTGTAGAGAATGGGGAAATACTGCAGGATGCGGGAGGGGGGAAAGAGGAAGGAGGGGGGGAGAGAGGAGACCCGGGAGGGAAGCATGAACTGAGTTGAAAATATGGCGGGAGTGAGTAGCACAATTCAATAACAGTGTACCTGGGAACTTACGCACACAAAACACATGCGCACATGCACACTGAAAAACTCGCGTCATCCACGAGCATTTCAAACTGCTCCAGCCCCACATCCAGCACGCCCTCCTCCCCACACGTCTCCTCCAGCACGCCCTCCTCCCCACAGCAAGACCATGACATACATCAACATGATCATACAAGCATACAAGTAGACATCCGTGCACGACCTCCTCCCCACATACAAGCACACATCCGTGGACAAACCCCAGCGAGCTCACATCATCAACGAGTGTTTCAAACTGCTCCAGCCCCACGTCCGGCACGCCCTCCTCCCCACTCTTCTCCTCGTCAGGCATCGGCGGCTGCCCGGGCAGATAAATCTCCCGCACCAGCTGCACAAACCCCACTGCATCCCGCCGCATGATCTTCCCCCTCGTCCCCTCCGGCCGCCCCCGCCGCCACTGCAGTGCCTCAAACGCCACTAGCTTCCTCTCCGGCACCGCCCCATCGCACAGCAGCGCCACGATCGCGAGGAACAGGCCCAGATCAACGGCTGCCGCGGCTGCGCCGCCGCCGGTTTCGACGGCTGAGATGACCTTCTCGTTGAGGGCGCGCACGGCTTGCTGGAAGGTTTCTGGGGGGAGGGCCTCTGGGAGCAGTTGGCGCAGCAGCAGCTCGATGGCGGCCTTGCGCACCATGCGCTCGCGCGGGGCCGTCTCAAAGTTGGTCTCGGACAGTTCAGCACGGAGGGCAGTCACAGGGACCTTTGATAGGCGCGTGTGGCGCTGGGGGAGGGAGAGGGGGAGTGGGGGGAGAGGGGGGGGAGGGAGGGGGCGGGTAAAGGGAAAGAGTTGGGCACAAGAATCGTCTTCACGGTTAGGTTAAGGGGAAGGAGTCCAGTAACCACCAGGTAACCCTTTCTAACCTGGTACGCACGGACGTCCAGAGCCACAGGTAGCTCCGTCGGACTGCATACCGTCCAGCACCACAGTAGGCCCTTCCAGCCTTGTCCAGTAACCATCAGGTAACCCTTTCTCACCCGGTAAGCACAGGCGTCCAGAGCAACGGCGAGCTCCGTCGGATTGTACACCGTGGGACCGGTGCCCTTCATTCTCGCTGGATGCATTTTCACCCTTATGCCTGAAATATCCTATACTGGTAACCACTAGTTTAAACCCTTTCTCACCTGGTAAGCACGGACGTCCAAAGCAACGGCCAGCTCCGTCGGATTGCACACCGTGGGGCCGCTCCCCTTCATTCTCGCCGGATCCAACACCACAAAACTCCCATCCACCGCACCCCCCTCCACGCCCTCCCCGCCCCTATCCGGCAGCTTCGCCAGCGCCGAGCTCATCTTCTTATTCTCCTTATAGAGTCGCTTCAGTTGCTTTACAGCGTCGTACAGCTCCACCCTGTTCGTCAGCTTATACGCCGTTTCCAGCTCCCGCTGCGCCGCCTCCCCCTTTCCGCCACCCAGTAGCGACACCGCGCGGTTGAGCTGCGCCTGCCAGTGCCCGGGGCTAAGCTCGAGCACTTTGGAGTACGTATCCACGGCGGCGTCGAACTGCCCCGTGTCTCTCAAGAGCCCCGCGTAGTTGTAGAGCGCGTCCACGTGGTCCGGCGCCAGGCTGAGGGCGCGCTCAAACGCCTGGCCCGCCCTCACGTCGTCGCCCAGCGCGTGGAGAGTCGAGCCGAGGTCGCAGTGTGCGTCGGCGTACCTGAGAAGCGGGGAGGGCAGCGAAAGGGTAGGAGCAAGGAGGGGAAGGAGAGAGAATGAGGGCACGAAGCGTAACCATCCAGGTGACAATAGGATATTCTTTATAATATCGTTCTGCATCATAAACTGCCGCGCACTTAAGTACACTAACACCTCCGTTTTTATAATCCAGGTATAGCGCGTTCTGCCTCTTCCGCCTCGCGGTGCTCGCCCGAGCTCGTGTAGAGATTCGAGTCTCGCATTTCATACACCACATCCAGGCTATACCAGCTTCCACTCAATTAGGATCCAAATAAAGCGCCTTTCGCAGCGCCTCTCCCGCCTCGCGGTACTCGCCGAGCCCGTAGAGCGCAAACTCTATCAAGCCCCACCTGCCGCTTACCACTCGCAGGTAAACCCTAGCTTTCACTCACTTGGGGTCGAGGTAAAGCGCGTTCTGTAGCGCCTCCTCCGCCTCGCGGTACTCGCCGAGTCCGTAGAGCGCGCTGCCGAGCAGCTTCATGGCGTGGTGGTGGTGCGGGTTCAGCATGCCCGCCTCGCGGTAGTGGTCGCACGCGTTCATCAGCAGGCCCTCCGCCTCCATCGCTATACCGAGATTCACGTGCACCTGTATCGGGGATGAAGAAGATGGCAGGCACGAAAGACAAGCCAGGGACAGACAATGAGGGCCTCCACCTCCATATCGCAACCGAAATGTGTGTGCACCTGTATCGGGGACAGATACAATGAAATAGCAGCACATACACCAGGCGAAATCCCAGGAGAAATTCTATAAGTGAGGAAAGGATGGGTCTCACCAGCCAGAACATACACTCACCAGCACATCACAAAATTGTTTTCCAGCATTCCAGGCTCTGGCTGTAAGCACCGCTAGCACCGTTAGACTAGTAGTCTCAACAAACAAAGGTCTTACCTGGGGGAGGATCGTCGCGTGAGCTTCGGGGTCGGCTTTCCCGGCTTCCAGGCTCTGGCTGTACGCCTCCCGCGCCTGCGCCAGCTGCCCCATGCTGTAGTGCGCATTCCCCAGGAGGAAGTACGCGCGGACGTTCTGCTGCTCGATCTCCACGACTCGCACGAACGACGGTTTCGCCTCCTCCGTGCGACCGACCTTCATCAGCGCACGACCCATCGCCATGTTCGCCTCCACGACGGCTGCGACGGGTAACAGGCTCTCCGACTGCGTGCGAAGATCGGCGACGGCTCGCGTGAACGCCGGGCTGCTGAGGACGTTGTTGGGATTGTCCTGCGCGCGCGGCTGCTGCGCGATTAAAGACTCGAGGGCTTCTACCATGTGCTTCGTAGACAGGTAGTGAAAGCCTCCCTTGTCTTCCTCCATTGGAGCGGGTGGTTCAGGCTCGGAAGGTGCTTCGGCAGGAGGCTCGGGAACAGCGGGAATAGCGGGGAGCGGAGCCGGGGTAGGGATGTCCAGGACGAGATTAAGTGCTTCGAAATCCCTGTCCACGTCACCAGCACCGTCGTCGTAGGTCTGCTGAAGACCTTCAAAAGACAAACCGATGCCTTCGGTGATATATTCTCCGTATGTCTTAAACACCTCGTCTAAGATAGCCTCTATCTGCTCGTCCTTAAACTTAACCTTGGGGTTGACGGCAATAACGAGACCCGCCATTTCCGAGCGGTCTAGTCCGCCGTCCTTATTATGGTCGAATTTGTGAAATATCATCTTCACCTTGGCATGCCGCACCGCGTCGGCATCCAGTTCCACCGCCATGGCGGCTGGGCTTGAAGAGAAAAGCACCTGCCTTTTCTTAGCGTGAAGGAAGTACCTAAACTGTTCAAAGATACATGACCTGTCTGCTTACAAATAACTGAGTGACAGCCTTGCAGGCTGCCTCGCTACTTTGGACAACCAATCTCAGTCTTGGGCCGAGTGCTTTGGATGACCAATCTGTGTGTTGTGAGCTGATGCTCGTTCGCTCGGTCTGTCGTCCAACTGCAGGGACGAGCTTGCACTCCCAGACACCTCAATCTTGCAAATTGACGCTTTCAGCAGGCAAGTGTTGAAGAAAGTGGGAGGGGAGAACGTTGGGGATTCCAACATTTCCCTTGGGAGTCTAACCCGAACCTGATTGGTGGGCTCGCGATTCAGGTTCTCACACGAAGCAACGGTCACAACACCCCTCTCTGGTCGCTTCGTGCCCGAGCTCTGACACCGGCTTGGCACGCTCGTTCTGGCGGGAGCAGGCATGGAGCTCCTCCGAGTTAGCTTGAACCTCCGCAAAGGTTCGTGACTTGGAGAAATTGTTGTTTCTGGGGCGAGTGTTTCCGTGAGCTGGAGGTTACTGAGTGCGAAACACGTGCGAGAGCACACCCCCCACGTCGTCCAAACCTTGTAACATTTCGCCTGGTCTTCGAGAGACTCCCGCACCTCCACGCAGCCTCGTTATGACTGAGGCTATCTGAAGCGCACCCAGCCTGTGGCAAGCTGTGGGAATGGAAATTTGGGGCTCGCCCAACTTCGAATCCACTTTCTGCTAGTCTGGTACGGTTGAGTTAGTTTCTACGTGTTTGATACCATTGTTCAGCGGTTTAGTACGGTTCTTACGACACGCTGGCGTTTCGACTTTCTGACATCACGGTCAACCGAGAGCCAGTACCGTGTCTTTCCCACATGCACGGATCGAGAAAATCAACACGTCATGACCTGGGTTACCAGGAATTCCTGCATGTGTATAAGTAAGAAAATCGGAAACTGAACTTTACCGGCTTCAGTAGTTACCATTTTGGCAAAAGTCGCTCGGGTTCTGGATGTTACATTGACGTCACTCCTCTTATCGCCAGCTCCAAAAACACAAAGTGAATTTTGCAGCGAGCTTTGACTCGGGTGGCGTTCCGAGTCATTGATCGAGGTCTGTTTCTTTCGTGATCTCAAGTTTAAATATCCCTCCTCCCTGCTAGCCGTGGCTCAAGGCAGTACATGCTATTACCTGCCATGAATCCACTGCCTCTGCTCCAACGAGCTGGACTTGTCTTACATCGGGCACCTAAACTCATTTTTCATGGAGCTCTCTCACACTTCCGTGGGCCCCGGAATCTAGGCCAGCGAGGAAGGACAGCGAGTAGGCTCTGCGTCTGTTGATTGTTTTTCCCGGAGGCCACGGCAGAGTCGCTGGATTGCGATGGCGAATTCAATGTCGGCGGGGAAGGTGGTTCGGCTGGCCATCACTGATTTCCTCTTCACGTACGACGAAAGACTACATGAGAACATTACATGAGAACGGACTGGATGATAAAACCCTTAATGCTCGCCATTTCGCAATAGCAGCTCTAAAGCGATCGATTTGGCGAGATGTTTTTTACTCGCTCTCTGGAGTTCATGTGGTGCATTGAATGGCCAGAAAATAAAACAGCTATCCAGGTTCTCCTGCATTTTTGCATCATGCAGGGTGTAGTTCCCCCTTCTCGAGTCTAATTCCAGCAATCTGTGTGACATTCCCCCAATCACCAGAATCGTGTGGGCGATAGGGGTGTCGTGCACAGGCGCCACGGTGGCAGTCCTCGCGCCCTACGTCGCCGCTGACGACGAAACTTCCGTCGCTCTCCTCTTGGTAGATAACGAGTTCCTGATTTGCTTACCTCTTTATGAAAGCTATTAAGCTCGCCAGCTTTCGAGGCATGTTGTCGCACCAGTGGCATGCATTCGTCGCATCTGCCGCATTGTTTCGTCCGCACAAGTCGCCCACGATCGTGCAGATCGTGGGGTTCGGGGGAGTGGCGGCAGCGCTGGGAGGATAGCTTCCTTCCCTCCATTAATTTCTTAGTCGCGTGTCTGCTGCTCTCTTTCGTCTTTCCCAGGCAATCGCCATCCTTCAGATTGTGGGGTTCGGGGGAGCGGCGGCAGCGCTGGGAGGGGCGTCGTTCAACCCGCTGGCGAATCTCATCAACTACCTCGCAGACGAGGCCGATGAGACGGCTCTTGGCTTGCTGTTGCGCTTCCCCGCTCAGGTGCGCTGTTTCCCGCTCAAGCGTGTTCCTTCCCCGCTGAGCTGCACTGTTTTTACGCTCAGGTGAGTGGCACGGGGCAGCGAGTTGGCAGCTAAACGCTAAATCCTCAACCGCCTGGCGAATCTCATCAACTACCTCGCAGACGAGGGCGATGAGACGGCTCTTCGCTTGCTGTTGCGCTTTCCCGCTCAGGTGAGGGGCAGGAGACGGTTGGCAGGCAGGCATGGGGGTGTCTGCTGAATGGTTCAATCTTCTGGCGAATCTCATCAATTACCACGCTGACGAGGCGGACGAGTCGACGCTCGGTTTGCTCCTGCGCTTTCCCGCTCAGGTGCGTCGCTTCCCCACTAAGTTGCGCTTCCCCATTCAGTTGCGCTTCCCCATTCAGTTGCGCTTCCCCACTCAGTTGCGATGCTTCTTAGCATTTAAAGTCCGGCACTCAACAGCTGTAGCTTCTAGAATTGAGAGTTTGGCACTCAACAGCTGTAGCTTCTAGAATTGAGAGTTCGGCACTCAACAGCTGTAGCTTCTAGAATTGAGAGTTCGGCACTCAACAGCTGTAGCTTCTAGAATTGAGAGGTCGGCACTCAACAGCTGTAGCTTCTAGAATTGAGAGTTCGGCACTCAACAGCTGTAGCTTCTAGAATTGAGAGTTCGGCACTCAACAGCTGTAGCTTCTAGAATTGAGAGTTCGGCACTCAACAGCTGTAGCTTCTAGAATTGAGAGTTCGGCACTCAGCTCATCTACGGCAATCTTCTGCCATATCGTCCCACAGTATTCTCTCCCTTCCTCCTCTCCCCCGCGCCCCTCATCACCCTCTCCACTCCACTCCCCCCCCCCCCCCCGAGCCTCATCACCGCTGCGCACTTTCCAGAACTCTTCGGCCAGACAACAGGGTGATCGAGAGCTCGTCCCAGAGTTTCTCCTTGCTTTCTTTCGGCACAGCCCTTCCCCTCCTTGCATCCCCCTCCCCCCGTTCCCCCTACCCATCCCTTTCCCACCCGCTTCCCCAGGCATTCGGCGTGGTGATCGGCACCATGCTCTCGTGGGATTTCATTCCAGAGTTCCTCCTTCCCCCTCCCGCTCTACCCTTTCCCTCACCCTTTACCTCCCCCCCCCCCCCTCCCCCCGCCCCCGTGTACTCCCTCCACCAAATTCTCCCTCGGCAGTCGGCATGGTGATCGGCACCATGCTCTCGTGGGATTTCATCCCAGAGTCCCATTTGGCATGGTGATCGCCACCATGCTCACGTACAAGAGCCACACCCCATGCCCCCTTTGCCCAACCCTCTCCCTCCTCTCCTTCCATCTCTTCACCCTGCTAGGCGTTTGGCATGGTGATAGGCACCATGCTGACGTGGGAGCTAATCCCGGAGTCCCTCAAGCACACGGTCAACGGGCCCGCGCTGCCACCTGGCGTGTCGGTATTGGCCGGCGCAACGGCGGAGTTCGCCCTGACCTTTCTGCTGAACCTGGTGGTGCTGTGGACGCTGTTCCTGGGCCCCAAGAGCGATCTCTCCAAGGCCTTTATCATGGTGTCCGCGACAATTGTTGCCATTGCTGCTGGCATGGGGTTTTCGGGTCCTTCTATGAACCCTCTCTTCGTAAGCTCCTCCTTTCTTTGAGTATCTTCCCTCTTTGTAAGCTCTCCTACACTCTCTTTCTCACTCACTCACTTACTCACTCACACCCACACGTGTTTCTACTGAACCTGGTGGTGCTGTGGACGCTGTTCCTGGGGCCCAAGAGCGATCTCTCAAAGGCTTTTATCACGGTGTCCGCGACAATCGTCGCCATTGCTGCTGGCATGGGGTTCTCGGGTCCTTCTATGAACCCTCTCTTCGTAAGCTCTCTCTTTCTCCGTCTCACTCACGCACGCACACACAGACTCGCACACGGTTCTCTCTCCCCCCCTTCCCTTTCCCCTCCCCCCCTTCTCTGTCTTTCTCTCTATCACTCAAGCACACACACGCTCACTCACTTTCTCACCTTCCTGCTGAACCTGGTGGTGCTGTGGACGCTGTTCCTGGGCCCCAAGAGCGATCTCTCCAAGAGCGATCTCCCCAAGAGGGATCTCTCCAAGAGCGATCTCCCCAAGAGCGACCTCTCCAAGAGCGATCTCCCCAAGAGCGATCTCTCCAAGAACGATCTCTCCAAGAGAGGTCATCATGGCGTCGGCGACACTCGTTGCCATTGCTGCTGGCATCGTGCCACACAAGGCGGCGCTCGAGGCTAACCAGAGAATGGAGGCAGCATGGCACTCCATAGATTTGGCGCTGCTCAAATGTCCATGTTTTTTTGCCCTGCTCCCCTCGCCCCTGTTCCTCTCCTCCCTTCTCTCCTCCTCCCACAGGCATTCGGGTGGGTGTACACGTTGGATCAAGAGATGTCGGCTCAGCACTTCATAGTCTACTGGGCTGCTCCCACCGCGGGTGCTGTGCTGGCGGCAGCCTTCTATCGCATCTACCTGAAACCACACAAGGCGGCGCTCGAGGCAAAACGGAAGAAGGAGAAGGCAGAGGAGGAGAAACCCATGGTGGCCACAGAAGCGAAGGTGATTGAAGGGAAAGAAGAGGATGGGAAGCTGAGGAAACGGGTGGTTGCGGGGGCACGGGGAGAGGCAGAGGTAAATGGTGGTGGGGCTGACGGAGCGGGGGTTGGTGAGAGTGAAGGGAAAAGCAGAAGAAAAGGTGATTGAAGGGGAAGAGGATGGAAAGCTGAGGAAACGGGTGGTTCGGGGGGCATGGGGAGAGGGGGAGGTGAATGGTGGTGGGGTTGACGGAGGGGGGGCTGGTGAGAGTGAAGGGGGAAAGAGAAGCAAAGGTGATTGAAGGGAGGGAGGGGTGAGCGAAGGTGCAGAAGCAGGTAGGTGGTTGCAGGGTGCGGGGGAGGGAGGAAGAGAATGAATGGTGGTGGTAGGGTCTGTAATGGCGGACGAGAGAATGGTGGGGAGAGCCAAGGGGAGTACAAGGCAGAGTGAGTGGGGGGAACTGGCGGAAGGGACAAGGATTACCTAGGGAAGAAAGAGGCGGACAAGTCAAAGAGGAGAGAGGCGGATGGGCCAAGGGTCGTCTAGGCTGTCTGTGACCATTGTGGGTGTACCGCCTCCCCGTGTCGAACCCAGGAGGGCTTTCAGTGTCCGTGTCTTGCTGCTGCATGGCTTCTTCCGCAGGGGGCCAATTGCCCATCGAGGGGGGAGAGGGGATGGGGGCCTTGCCTTGTGGGGTGAGGCCATTGGAGAGCTTTCCTCAGTTCCATGGCCTCTTCGCGGGGGACCACTGTTGCAAAGCCTCGAGTTTGGGGGCTAGGTGGTCAGTAGGGTGTGTAGTGATGTAAGGATCTGTGTTGTAGCTATATGTGCAGCTTTGGTTGCGGAGAAATGGCAAGCAACAAGTTTATTCACTAACAGGTTGGTAACATGATAACTCTTCGGTTATACAAAGCAATGAAAGCAGATTCACCCAGAGTTATGAATGCAAAACCGCTCGTCACATGCACCACACTGAACGCTGAGGAAACACAGGCTTTATAAAAGTGACTTGCATACAGTTGTCCCCCCGCCATTCCACGTCTACTAGTCCCCTGCCCGGGTGTGGACTTGGGGTCCTCCCAGTTTTCACAGCTTTGCTACTAGAGGTACGTTGCACTATGTACTTGTGCCAGTGGGTCTGCTACTGGGTTTGTTATAAGGGGGCTCCTTGGCCTGCTGACGAGCAGTATGGACCAACGCACTGCAGCATGGCCCGGGTGGTTTCACCTTCCCTTGAATGACCAACACCCTGCAGGACGGCAGTATGTACCTCTTGCAAGGAGGCTTCCCAGCTTCAGGCTTGGTAAGGGAGGGCTTTGGCTGCTGCTAGCGAGCTGTATTTGGGCAAACCCCAATTCCGAGACATGGTCTGCTGCCACATCCTGAAGATTTATGGGAGGGAAGGAGGGAGGGAGGGAGGTGCTTCGTATGAGCAAGCTCAGTAGCAAAGGGGGCTGCGCTTCGGCATGCCATATCCCTGGCCCTTGTGTGCGGCCACTTGCTACCACGTGGTGCCATATGCCAGCCACCGTCTTCTCTCTCCCCCTCTCCCTCCCTCTCCCTCCCTCTCCCTCCCTCTCCCTCCCTCTCCCTCCCTCTCCCTCCCTCTCCCTCCCTCTCCCTCCTCTCCCTCCCTCTCCCTCCCTCTCCCTCCCTCTCCCTCCCTCTCCCTCCCTCTCCCTCCCTCTCCCTCCCTCTCCCTCCCTCTCCCTCCCTCTCCCTCCCTCTCCCTCCCTCTCCCTCCCTCTCCCTCCCTCTCCCTCCCTCTCCCTCCCTCTCCCTCCCTCTCCCTCCCTCCCTCTCCCTCCCTCTCCCTCTCCCTCGACAGCCCAGGCTCGAGAGCTGTATCCGCATTGCAAAGACCGCTGTAGTGCGGCCACACTTGCCCCATCCCTACCTTGTCCCTCTTCCTGCTTCTCTCACATCTCTTTTCACTTCTCCCACCTCCAGTCCCTACCGTCTCGTCTCCCACCATGTCCTTGGGGTCGACGTTTAGCAGCTCTATCTGCAAGCCCAGCGACTGCTACAGGGACACACCAACCTCTCAGAGAAGCTTGTCTCACTCTCAGGCACAAACTTTCCTCTCATGAGCCCGCCCCACCTCCACTCCCTCCTGACATCCTTCCTTGGAGTCCAAATTACTGCTGTGCATCCAGCTGCAAGCGTTCCGTGTCCACCTCCATAGCATGGCTTGGTAAGTCACTCCTCCCAAGCTCACCTCCAGTCCTCCACCATATCCGTGGGGTCCAGGTTCAGCAGCTCGATCTGCACGCCCCCCGGCTGCAGCAGTGCATAAAGTTTACCCATACTCCATACTCCATAACCCATACCCCATGCCTCATATCCATACCGCATACACGACACAATGCCACTGCTGCCTCACCTCCAGTCCTCCACCATATCCTCGGGGTCCAGGTTCAGCAGCTCGATCTGCACCCCCAGCGACTGCTGCAGGGGGTCCAAGTCACCCGTACCCCATATCCCAAACTCCATGCACCCCATATCCCAAACTCCATGCACCCCATATCCCAAACTCCATGCACCCCATATCCCAAACTCCATGCACCCCATATCCCAAACTCCATGCACCCCATATCCCAAACTCCATGCACCCCATATCCCAAACTCCATGCACCCCATATCCCAAACTCCATGCACCCCATATCCCAAACTCCATGCACCCCATATCCCAAACTCCATGCACCCCATATCCCAAACTCCATGCACCCCATATCCCAAACTCCATGCACCCCCATATCCCAAACTCCATGCACCCCATATCCCAAACTCCATGCACCCCATATCCCAAACTCCATACACCCCATACCCGTTACCACGCCCCACGCCCCACGCCCCTGGTCTCACCTCCAGTCTTCTACCATATCCTTGGGGTCCAAATTGAGCAGCTCGATCTGCACGCCCAGTGACTGCTGCAGTGCGTCCAAGATACCCGTACCCAGTACCCCATATCCCTAACCCCATACAACCATACCTAGTACGCACTACCACGCCCCCAGTCTCACCTCCAGGCCTCCACCATATCCTTAGCATCCAAGTTCAGCAGCTCGATCTGCACCCCCAGCGACTGCTGGGGGGGGACAGGTACCTCCCACGCGCTACCATGCCCCTGGTCTCACCTCCAATCTTCAACCATATCTTTCGGGTCCAAGTTCAGCAGCTCAATCTGCACGCCCAGCGACTGCTGCAGGGCGTCCAACTGCCGCTCAAGCTGCCGGGTTGGCAGGCGGATGGGCATGGCGATGACGCCCTCCATCAGAAACAGCATGGTGCCGCCAAAGGGTGCCTGCAGCGCGAGGAGGAGGGGGGGTGGGGGGGTGGGGGTGGGGGGTGGGACGGGGAAGGAGACAGGAAAGCGGATGGGCATGGCGATGACGCTGTCCATCAAAGAAGGGGGGGGTGGTGGCGGGGAGAAGGAGAGGCAGATGGGCATGGCGATGACACTCTCCGTCACGAACAGCATGGTGCCGCCAAATGGGGCCTGCAATGGGTGATGGAGGGACACAGAGAGGCATGGAGGGAGAAGGAGAGGGCAGGCAGATGGGCATGGCGATGACGCCCTCCATGAGGAATAGCATGGTGCCGCCAAAGGGCGCCTGCATGGAGTGATGGGGAGCATGGGTACGCCAAGGGGGCATCAGGTACCGAGAGGCAGGTGGATGGGCATGGCGATGACGCCCTCCATGAGGAATAGCATGGTGCCTCCGAATGGGGCCTGCATTGTAGTATCACATGAGCAAGAGGGCATGGAAGAGGGACAATGCATGGTGAAGGCTGGTAGGGCGGGCGGAGGGGCATGCCGATAACCCCCTCCCTCCATGAGGAATAACATGGTGCCGCTGAATGGAGCCTGGAAGGGGGAATGGCAGGGTAATGGGCAGGGGGAGGGGCATGGCAGTGACGCGCTCCATGCGGAACAGCATGGCGCCGCCGAAGGGAGCCTGCAGGAGGGGCGCTTGGTAAGGGGAGGACATGGTGGTGAGGCAAGGACATGGTGGCGAGGTGAGGCATGGTGGCGAGGTGAAGCATGGGGACGTGATCGACAGGGCAGGCGGATGGGCAGCAGCAGCTGCCATGCTTCCACCGTCCCCTCGCAGCAGCAGCCTTTAAACACATCCCATGTTCCCCTCTGCGAACGCGCCTCCACGGCATGCGGATGGGCAGCCCCAGCCACGCACCCCCCATCCCCTTGCACACATCCCTCACCTCTTGTGTGAATGAATGTCTCCAGGTTCTCAACGCTACTCTTCTCAATGTGAAGATCACCCCCAGGTTGTCCTCCCCCCCCCCAGCACCAGCATTGCACCCACCAGCCCCCTCACCCCCTCACCTCTTCAGTAAACGTCTCCAAGTTCTCGATGTTAATATTTTTCGATGAAAGGTACTCCGTCACGTTGTACACCAGCCCCGGGTTGTCCGCCCCTCTCAGCACCAGCCGCCTGAACTTCCTCTTGGGTGCCTTCTCCTCACTGCGGTCGTCCACCGTCCACCGCGTGCTCACCTGGCATTCGGAGTGACGGGGGGGATCGGACTATTGGGTTTGGGAGCGATGAATCACGGAATGGCCGCCAGAACCTGCTGCAACCTTCAAACAAGCCCCCTCACCCTGCTCCCACCCTGCTCTCACCCTGTCCGACCTGTAGCTCTCACATGCTCCCACCTGCACCTGCTCGAGTGCACCCCTGCCCTCCCTCTCACATGCACCCCTGCCCTCCCTCTCTCATGCAACCCTGCCCTCCCTCTCACATGCACCCCTGCCCTCCCTCTCACATGCAACCCTGCCCTCCCTCTCACATGCACCCCTGCCCTCCCTCTCACATGGACCCCTCCCCCCTCCCTCTCACATGCACCCCTCCCCTCCCTCTCACATGCACCCCTGCCCTCCCTCTCACATGCAACCCTTCCCCCTCCCTCTCACATGCACCCCTGCCCTCCCTCTCACGTGCAACCCTCCCCCATCCCTCTCACATGCACCCCTTCCCTCCCTCTCACATGCACCCCTCCTTTCCCTCTTACATGCACCCCTCCCCTCCCTCTCACATGCACCCCTCCCCTCCCTCTCACATGCACCCCTCCCCTCCCTCTCACATGCACCCCTACCCCTCACCTACACCCCTACCCCTCACCTACACCTCTCCCCTTCCTCTCATCTGCAGCCCTCCCTCTCACTCCCTCTCACCTGCACCCCTCCCTCTCACCCCCTCTCACCTGCAGCCCTCGCAGTTCCAGCAGCTTGAGGCGAAGGTCCTCCGCTATCCGGGGCGAGCTGTTGCCAGGGGGGACGAAAAGAGGAGAATTAAAGGCCGGAGAAAGAGCGAGTCGGGAGTGCGTGAGAGCGGGAGAATGAGAGTGGGAGTGAGACAGCGAGAGAGTGAGAGTGGGCGTATGGCCCTTCAAGGTTTGTGGCGAAGGCCCTCCGCGCTCTGGGGTGAGCTGTGAATGGTGGAGGTAGGTGTGGGCCGAGGACAGGCAAGTGAAGAGTAGGAGCGAGTGGATGAGGGAGTGAGTGGGTGAGAGAGTGGTTGAGAGAGTGGTTGAGAGAGAGTGGGTGAGAGAGTAAGTGGGTGAGAGAGTGAGTGGGTGAGAGAGTGGTTGACAGAATGAGTGGGTGAGAGAGTGAGTGGATGAGAGAGTGAGAGGGTGAGAGAGTGAGAGGGTGAGAGAGTGAGAACGTGAGACGAAGGACCTCCATTATCCGGGGCGGGCTGTGAGGGTGGAGAGAGATGGGGTAGACGAGATGGGGAGTGACGCGCTGGAATGAACGTGTGTGTGTAGGTGGCAGCATGCAATTGCTATATGTGGCATCCACATACCCACATGGCAATGATTGAAGAGCCATGCACTCACGTGGCATCCACTCTGATGAGCATGGTGATGGAGAAGTCTTTACAGGCGCTCAAGACTCGACTCACGTGGCATCCACCTGTACGAGCATGGTAATTGAGATGTCGTAACAACCACTCGCAAGCCTCGACTCACGTGGCATCCACTCTGATGAGCATGATGATGGAGAAGTCCCCCGCCAGCCGCGCCATGCGGCTCTCCTCCACGTTCCCGCCGCACTCCAGAATTCGCTTCGCCAGCGTCGACACGATGCCCAGCCTGTCCGGCCCAGACGCCGTCACCACCAAGTGCCGCTCGGGGGGGATTCCTGGGGAAGGCAGGAGAGGGTGGATGGGGTGGTGGAGGGGAGGGTTGAGGTGAGAATGGAGGGGAGAATGGAGGGGAGAATGGAGGGGAGAATGGAGGGATGGATGGAGGGGGAAAATCACCAGCCATGCCGCTGGCTCTCCTCCACGTCCCCCCCCCCCCACTCCAGAATTCGCTTTGCCAGAGTCGACGCGCGTCCCGGCCTGTCCGGCCCAGACACCATTACCACCAAGTGACGCTCGGGCGGAATGCCTGGGGACGGGAGGGGAGGGCGGCAGGGAGAGGGTGAAGGGGATGGTTTACAGGGAAATTCACCGGCCATGCGGCTCTCTTCCGCACTCCAGCGGGGGAGAGGGGTTGAAGGGGGGTGTGAGAGGTTGAGAGGGGGGGACGGCGGTTGGGATAAGGGGGGGGCGGGGGGGAGGGGGAGGGGGGAATGGGGGAGACGTCTTGAGGGACACCGAATTTGTTTGTCAGACCTGACACTATTCCCAGCTATGGCCAATAACATTTGAGTCGCGAAGCATTGCGACACCCTGTCAGAAAAACAATGCTTGATTACCAGGCTAGCGAAGTGAAAAGCGCAGAACAACACACGGATAGCGAGTCCACGGCCACTAACGGGGATTACACTGAGTCTGGGACAGACAGGCTTGTTGTTCTCGTTCTCGTTTACAGAATCCCCCTTAGTGGCCCTCCCGCTTCAATTCTCAATTACTGCTTTGATGGACCTCGTTACAAAAGCCTATCACGCCAAATCGTTTCATTCCTGATTCAAGCCCGAATCCCGACCTCATCCTTCGATGCGTTAATGTGACTCCTTCTTGAAGCTTCAATTCCGTAACTACAAGTAGCTACTAGTTAAATAATTCACTGGGGGCGTCCCTCACCTGTATCTTTGGACCGGCTCGCAATGTCTTGCCAGAACGCATCGCTTCCATTCCTGAACCCGCGAAACGCCTCCTTCACATACGGAGGTGACGTCTGTTCAGTCGACTCGTGATGTGACTTTCGTTGAGTCGACTCGAAAATCAGCCCGCGACAAGCCTCCTTCAGATACGGCAGAAGCACGGCTGCTGCCGCGATGCCACGTGTCGTAGCGAGCCGCCGAAACGCTAGCATGGCCGCCCTGTGCCACGATTAATTTACGTCGAAGCGCCAATGCGCAGAGCAGATTCGCCACAAGGCTCAATTTCGATTTATGGCCAAAGTGGGAATGTACAATGTCGTCGATCAATCAGCAAATGAAATTTGAACTCTACAGACTACACAACGTGACTACGGGACCCTGCTGATTATGCGACAGGCGACTTGAAAGCAACCATTACTGCAGCTAGCGAACACTGCGATCCAGCCCAAGGCGAGCGACAACGAAGGAAATCACTATCGGCCCGCCCACCACAAGTGCCAGAAAATTTGAGAGTCCTGCAATGGCTGGGAACAACAACGGATGCATGACAGAAATGGTTCTACTTCAGAGTGGTGGGTTCGCTTGACTGTTGTAGGGTTAGGTTGGGCGTCTCCCAAGCATAGGTCTGATTGCGGTTGGGTGACATGCGTGTCGATTTAGTAGGAAATGAAACGGTTGGGTAGGGTATTGAGCGAAAAACGTACACTTCAGACGCGACATGGTGGCGTGGGAGATGAGGGATAAAGAGAAAGGTTGTGGCGGGGCTACTCACCCTGTCGGCGGCATGCTCAACGGTTACTACAATATTGTACAGGCTCCAAGTTTGTTTGCGGTCGTGTTGTTAAGCAGATTTGGCAGCAGAATGCAAACTTCGTGCGTTTGCGTACCATGTAGATGCGTACTTCGTTTCACCTTAAGTTCATCAGGCGGCACTTTCAGGAGCGCAATGTGGAACTGGCATTTCCATATTTCTCGAAAACTGATGACACCAGCCTTGTTGGAATTGTCAGGGAAAATCGGATATCTTCCCGAAGACCAGGGTGGTATTTTGCGAGGGTAGCTTGCTCTACATATTATGACGAGTAACTTCCCTCCCTGGGACCACGCCAGAGAACCTGTCCAACGGCACTTTCGCGAGGGTCGTGTGATGTGGCTCTGCTGAGCACCCATTGGTGACGGGGAGGCCACGAAAGCCACGTCAACCAAGACTGACACGGGGAATTCGTGGCTTCGAGGAACATTGCCAGTGACACTTCCAGCTTAGCGGCTCGCATTCCAGTTTCCCGCCAAAACCCACACCAAAATCTCTCACACCAAGGGAAGTACACCACATGGCAATTGGCAAACAACATTTTTCCATACTCACCTCATGATGATAAAGTTGTATTAGTGAAGTACCATTTACATCATAGATACCATTTACATTACTGTGCCTGACACCGTTGCTCCCATGAGGGCCCTAACTGGTGAGCAGGGCCTACTTTTGGATTTTTACTACTCTGAAATTAGGGAGTGGCTTTTTTCATCATTCTGAAAATCAGAGTGCTCCCCAATGGTTTCTCTGATTTTCCAGGGTTTTTTATATTTCTCAAAATTTTACACTGACAATGCAGAGGGTTTTTTGAAGTAACTCTCTGCAGCAGGGTTCTCTAGGCGTGCGGGGCAAGATCAGGAGATGGGGGGTGGAACAAAGGGGAAGTATCGAGAGATTGTATGGGCAGGGGGAATCGAGATTGCAGGGGCAGGGGGAATCGACCTGGCAGGAGAGGTCGACACAGCAGGGGCGGGGATGGGAAATCTTGCACTCCCCCTGCAAGCACACGTTGGCCCCACATACGGTGAAGGGCCCAACCAAGACGACCTCACACAGCCAACAGCGCATTTCGCTTGACCCCTAGATTTGGCAAAGGGCCAATCAGCGCCCTCACGCACCTTGCAGCACAATTGGCGAGGTGATTTTGGTGAAGGGACATTTACCGTAGCACCCTCACACAGGCGCTGGCTGGCTGGCGCTGGCTGGCGCTGGCTTGTGACGGGTCCGCGAACAAACTATGGGGGGGGGGGGGAGGGAGCGTCAAGGGGTGGCATGAAGCAGCTAGGAGCGTCCAGGGGCGGCTAGGGGTGGCACTGGGTGACTTAGCTAGGGGCAGAATCATGGGTAGGTGGGACCTATCCTAGCTCTGATACCATGGGAGAATAGCGTGTGGACTAGGGTCTCAGATATCATACGAAATCGGTCTGATGGTCTGAAAGTCAGACCTATTCTTTTCCTTTCATCTGATTTTTTTACGAGCTAAATTAATTCGTCTGATCATCCAGATAAGCCATAAGATTTTGTCAGAAAGCTCAGACAAGGTGTAGAGTTTCGTGTGAGAATTCAGATAGCGCGTATTTTTTCGTCTGAGAGTCTGAGACATTCCTCTTCGTCCCCCCATCCCTCCCCCCTCCCCCCCCACAACCGAGATTTTTTTGGCTAAGTCCTCGACTGCTAGATACATTCCCCCAAAACCCCTAGAACATCTAGTTTTTCCGGCGAAGTGCCCCACACAAGAGATATTCCTCCACACACCCCTCGCAACAACAAAAAATTTGGCTAAGTCCCTAACTGCGAGATACATTCCCCCACACACCCCTCGCAACCCGGTTTTTCCGGCTAAGTCCATGCTACCCTGCCTCCACCCTGTTTTTTCTGATTCGTCGCTTGACTGGACTGGGGACGGGGCGGAAGGAACCCTGAAATTGCTGGGCAAAGAGAGGGGGCTGCCTGCACGTGACACATCACGCCACCTGCGAGTGTTCCCGCCAGAATCCAAGCCTCAACCAATTAGAGTGTTTTCCTACCGCCTCTTCACAGGCCTGCCTATTCCCAGACTCGCACGCTTCAGTGCCGTGATAACTCTTGCGCTCTTCTGCGTGGTTTAGACTGACGAGGTTCAGGGCATGTGTTACACTTCGCAGGCGCACATTTTCCAGACAGGCGTGGGTCTCTACAGTTCGATTATGACTCGAGCAGAATCAAAGCGGTTGAGAATGTGATTCTGAAACGAAGCGAGCTCGACAAGAAAACCTTCGAGCACGCTCTCAGGCGAGGACCGAATTTGGGAATTGGGTAGCCTGGGAAGAGGTTCGTAAGAAAGCGCTCTTAGCAGGAAACGAATAAATCGAGGTAGAAATTACGAGTAACGAAGATTCTTGAGCAAAAAATTCGTCTGAATTTCAAGACCAGTGTAATTTTTTCGTATGAAATCTCACTCGAAATTTTTCGTCTGATGGTCAGACCAAACTTTGAAACCCCGTCTGATTCTCAGACAGCCCTAAATCCTAACTGATGTTGTGGTAAAATCGTACTTAAGCATTTCTGTAAGTAGTTTCGATAGATATGGTCGAGTTACACTGTAGTTAGCATCCATAGAATGGCGTCAGCAAATAGCGCTCGTCTGGACGGTTACGTCAGCAAGCCGTTTCAGTCACGCGAACAGTCACGCTCTTTTCAGTAGCAGTTAGAGCGCATAGCACAAATAGCTCGAACAAGTACATCACCGAATAGGTACTTCTAGCAAATATAAAAGTAGCTTGTACAACTCCAAATATTAACTTGTTCTTCAGTAAATTCTGTCAACACTTTACAAGTTCTAAGACTTCTGCTGTCTTACTAAGTCTACCATTCCAGCAAAGATCCTTGGTTAAGTCTTGAAGTATCGCAAGGCTGTAACACTGACTCTGGTGTTACAACTTGTTAATACTGGCTGTTACTGTAGGTACTTCCAGTATTATTTGCTACTTCAAGTACTTGTGTTGAAATTCTATACTTAGTCTCCTACACAACCTTTCAAATTCTTTCATGGTAGGAGAGCTGTCTGGAATTAAGACTCTCGTCAATTTGACTATCGACAATCATGACTGGACCATCGACGGTACCATCATCTGGCTCTTCAACAACTGGACCTACGGGTGTTACAAATCCTACAATCAACATTGGTCAAGCAGGAAATCCTGCAGCTGGAAACTTTCCACCAGCTTATTCTTCAATTGGGATGTCGCAACAGTAGCAAGGTTTGCCTTCTGTGCATCCACCGGGGACTTCGTCCTCTGCACCTGCAACACAATAGCAACAAGTAGCAGCATCAATTTCAGTGGCTTTTAGTGGAATGAGTATCGACGGTTCAAGTTATGCAAGAGCTGCAGCCGCTCCAAGCTCCAGTTCTTCGTTTGCGTTTACACCTGCTCAACAACAGTTTCAATTTCTTCAACAACAGCAGCAAGCGCAACATCAATTTCAGCAACAACAATAGCAACAGCAACCACAACAGCAGTTTCCTCAGCAGCAGCAGACTACTCTCACTGGTCCTGTCTTTCAAGCACCGAATCTTTTAAGCAACACACAGATCAAGACAACCATACCTTTTAATGGCGTTGAATTCTACGCCCGGAGCTTCGAATTCAAACTTCTCACGAAATCCGCGGGATTGTGGCCGTTCTTCATTGGCGATTACTCTTATCCTGTTACGGGAACACATATGAAGTTTTCTTCATGCATCACTCAGCGCTTACACCATCGTTATCCGCAATTTGTCACTGAAGGAGCAGCTTGGCATATGCTCTCTTCACACCAGTTTGACTCCAGCAGAATTTGCATGGACGCATTTGAAGGGGCTATATATGACACAGGACACAATTTCCGTGAGTAAAATTCTCTCACAACTGACAACTGTACAGATGCAGGGCAACGAAAACGTTTCGAATTATGTTAACAGGGCTCGAACACTTCGTGACCAATCGGAAAAGTGCGGCGGATACTTCCCAAAGGACATATTTATAATAGTCCTTCTTGCCGATCTTGGAGCAGAATGGCGGCAGTATCAATCCCTTTTTCATCTTCAACAAAATCTTTCGGAAGCAGAAATCTGCTCCATTCTTCAAGCAGAGCAACAAGATCTTGACCTGCAATCAACACGTAACAAGAAAGGAGCAGTCAACATCAGTTTATATACAACGCCTACGAAATGCGTCATCAAATATATCTGCCACTACTGCAAAAAGAATGGACACAGTATAACATTTTGCAACAAGCGTCAAGCTGATAGAAAACGAGGGGGGCAGCAGCAGTCGCAGCAGTTCAAGCAACCCGTGAAGCAGAATCCACCGATAAGAACTCCTGCCACATCAAGGAAACAAGTATTCAACAGTTCATGCAACAGAATCAGATTTTCGACGACGACGACGAAAATTCTAACGAGCAACCTAAAAATATGGTTTTACCCCAAGTATATGCTAACCTTGCTCGGGTTATCGCAGGACCGAACACTTGGTATCTTGACAGCTGCTGAGGACAACACATGTGCTCTGCCGAGATGCTCTTCATTACTCATCAGCGTCCGCTTCGTCGTCCAGTACCTGTCACTGTCGCAAATGGACAAACGATAATGGCAAAGTCAATTGGGAGCGTCATGTTGGATTCAGTGGACACGAGATTTTCCTTACACGTTACGAATGTCTTGATCATCGACGGACTTGGCTTTAATCTTCTTTCAATGGCTCAACTCCTGCGACATAAGATACGGACACAAGGAAACTATGAGACAATGGACCAATTTGAGTCGCAAGGGACTACTGGATCTTCTGAGAGAGTGCTATCTCTTGGCCCTTGGCAACATCCCGAAGAAATTGACTTCCAGAACGTTGACATTGACTTTCGTGCAACTGTAGTTCCAACAGGTTCTTGTACAGCAGCCGCGGTAATCACGGCTCTTGATTCCTGGCCAACAAACACAGCAGAGGCAGACACGTCAGCATGGAGGAATTATTACGATACTATAAAACAACTTGAAAATAAACCTACAGCACTTCGGGGACCCAGCAGCGGCAGTGAAGCAGAGGAAGCCGAGCAGCAGAGTAGCGGTGAAGCAGAAATAGGGATTCTCGTCCGTCAACCTGCAGCAGATTCGAAAGAAACAGAAATAGAGGAAGGGGAATTAGTTCTTCAACCGGAAGAAATACTCGAAGTGGAAATTACAACGACAAAGTTACCTCTTAATTGCTTCGTTCCTGGCGAACTCGACGAATCACCGGCGATTTCTCCTTTCATCGTTTTGTCTTTTTATACTAATGCCGATTTTTATCTGGGATCAACAGGACACAAAGCAACGGAAGATATATGGCATCAAAGATTAGGACATCCTTCCCCTGGAATCCTTAATCATACAATCCGAGCTTCAGTTCTTGATAAAAACAGTTTACTCTTACCGGATGAAACGGAGATGAAGCCGTCTTCAAGACCACCAGTCTGCACCACGTGCACCACTGCAAATCTTCCGCATGAACCATTTCCGAGTCACTTTCCGGGTTCAACTCGATACAAACTGATGCAGAAAGCCTACAGCGACATACTAAACTTACCGGCAGCAAGACCTAAGGGGGAGCTTTACATCAAAGCTTCTACTCGATACGTCTGGAGCGTCAACATCCTAGCTCGTCACATGGCTCACGCTATCTTCGTGGCATGGCTCGCGGTGGCTAAAAGAGAATCGAAGGAGAAGCTGCAAGAATTTCAGAGTGATGGCGCAGGGGAGTATACGAGCACAATCTTCACTGATTACCTGCAAACCCTCGGAATCAAGCACAGGTTGTTCGTGCCACATCAACACCAACAGATGGGGGTAGCAGAAAGGATGAACAGGACTCTACAAGAGAAGATGCAAGTCCTGCTGACTCAGGCAGCATTGCCACCTCACTTTTGGACTCGCGCGTTGGACCACGCCCTCCTTCACAACTTGCTGTCGACAACTTCTCTTCCGGAATTTTCTTCGCCATACCTGCAGTGGACAAAAACAGTGGGCAACACAAAACTTTTAAGAGTTTTTGGGTGCCTCGTTCAATATCGATCTCCGACAGCAGCACTCGGCAAATTTTCGGAACGGGCTAAGTGGGGAATACATCTTGGCATCGAGAAGCAGTTTTACGCGTGGAAAATCATGGATCTTCGCACGAGTCAAATCGTAGCAGCACGTGATTGTCTTTTCTACGAATGCCTAACCTTACCTGTTTTTCGTGCTCACCAGGCTTCAGCTGCCAATCCTGCCAGGCTGTTCGAGGGCTCGCGTGCTTTTGCCACCGACGACGCCGAAGCTGATGTACAGGACGAGTTTGTGGCTGAATCCTCCGAAGCTGCCACAGACGTCCCCGTGCCAACCACGTCAGCTGGAACTGTGGAGTTTATTCCACTCGTTGACGCCGATCCTGAAGATGTTCGCGATATTGAACTCGATTACGAACGTGACCGCCAACAGCAGCCCATGCCCGTTGTCTCCGAAGCAGCGATATGTGTGTCACCTGAAGAAGTTGGGGGGGAACAGGGATCAGAACACAATTTCTCCGGTGTCGATTCAAATCGTCCCCGTTTTACAGAATCTAGTTTACAAGTTTTGGGACTTGCAGTCGCAGTACAGTCAAACAGCAGTAACATTTCAGAGCCGAAAACAGTTTGCCAAGCCTCGACAAGTCCTCACAGGGAGAAATGGCGCGAAGCCATGGACCGCGAGTTAGCCGCTCTGGAAAACAGAGGTACATGGGATTTAATCTCGCTGACAGCAACAAAGGGGAGTAAAATTCTTACCGGGAAATGGGTTTTCCGCGTGAAGACAAATGCCGATGGTTCCTTTGAGAAGTTCAAGGAGCGATGGGTCGTCCGCGGCTTTGAGCAAACTTTCGGGCTTGACTACGAACTCACCTTTGCGCCAGTCGGCCGACACACTAGTGTCAGAATTCTTCTCTGCATCGCGGCCTACCGGAATTTCAGACTTCGTCAAATCGACGTCGCCAATGCCTTTCTATATGCGCCTGTCGACGCACTAATTCTGGCCGAGTATCCATATTCCTATGAGACTAATCCTCCTAGCGTGTGCCGCCTCAGAAAATCGCTCTACGGCATCAAACAGGCACCACGACTCTGGCAGCAGTATCTACACCGTCAACTAAAAACCGCCTGATTTCGTCAGCTTCCACACGAAACTAGATCTATGAAAAAAACTAGATCTATGTGAGACCCTAGATCTAAATCCAGTCAGACGGGGCCAACGAGCCACCTAGGCGCTAGGAGACGGGGCCAACGTCTTAAAACTGAAGAAGTGATGACTAGAGAGAGAGTACAAGGGTATATACCTAAGAGTGTTGTACCCTCTAAGAGGCGACCCTATACAGTCTATACAAACATGAGTTATGTATAGGTTTGACACACCCCCTAGACTGCATAGGCGTAAATCCTGAACAAGCAGCTCAAGGCGGCACTACTAGTCCAGCCAATGAGGCAAGGGTCTAAAGACCAGTCAAAAGGAGTACAGGCAAGACAAGAAAATGACCAGGGCGGCACTACTAGTCCAGCCACTGGGAGAGGACACAAGTCCAGTCTGAGTATATGTACAGATATATATAGGACAGTACAAGGTCAAGGTCCTAGCAAGTGAGAGGCTACAGGAACTAGACCGAGCTGTACACAGTGCCGCTGATGATCTTTAGGCGCAAGCGCCTTTGTAAAGATATCAGCTGTGTTGGCACCGGAGGCCAAGTGTACTACGCGAGCCTGGTGGCGCTGCTGTAGCTCGCGCAGGAGGAAGTACCGCAGCTGAATATGCTTTGCTCTGCCCTCGAGTTGAGGCTCCTGACACAGGAGGATCATGGCCCTGTTGTCAGTGTATAGGACTGGGGCAGAGCTAGGCCACTCACCTAAGTCAGTGAGCAAGAAGGTCAGCCAGCTGAGCTCCTGTGCCGCCATGGCACCAGCATAGATCTCGGCCTCACAGCTGGACTGGGCAATAGACGAGGAACGGGTAGCTCTCCACGAGACAGCACCTAAACCAAGGCTAAAGTAGCAGCCCTGGGAAGACCTGAGAGTCTCGGCGTCGTCTGCCCAAGAAGCGTCTGTGTGTCCAGTAAGGACCACTGGCCTGTGTCCTCCTAGCACTAACCCCATGCCCGATGTACTTGCAAGATAACGCAAAACCCTCTTAGCGGCAGACCAGTGTTGCGGTCGGTGTCTGCCTGTGGCCACAAAGCGAGCAAGGATGCTGAGAGGGTATGCGAGATCTGGGAGAGTGCAAGTCATCACGTACATGAGGCAACCCACCAGCTCAGCGTAAGGACCACTGGGCTCTACTGACTCCTCAGGAACTGGAGCTGAGAGTCTGTGGTCCAGAAGAAGAGGGGTGGGCTGTGCAGAGGAGAACTGAAGGCCGAACCTCTGAAGGACCTGGCGCACCAAGTGTGACTGAGTCAAGGTGATGGTGGGCGCGGCTCTGTCCCTGGAGATCTGCAAGCCAAGGTAGCGGCGCAGTTCTCCAAGGTCAGTGCAGGTGTGTCTCTTCAGCAGCTCTGCCTTCACGGAGGCCAGTGCGTCCCTCTCTGCTGTGGCAAAGACCAGGTCGTCTACGTAGACAAGGATGTAGAACGGAGTCTGGCTAGCACGAACGAAGAGTGAGGGGTCTGCGGAGGACGGAAAGAACTGCAGGTCGGCAAGGGTAGCACGCAATGTGTCGTGCCACTCACGGGGAGCCTGCCGCAGGCCGTAGACGGGACGCCGCAGGAGCCACTGGGTCCCAGGAGGGAAGGTGCCAGTAAAGCCCTGAGGGCGACGCAGGTAGAACTGCTCGTGTAGGCTGCCCTGAAGAAAGGCAGTGGAGAAGTCGAGGGAGTGAAGCTCGTAGTCACGCTGAGCTGCTAGGTGCAGCAGAACCCGAAGAGTAGTCATCTTCGGGGTCGGAGCGAAGGTCTGGAAGAAGTCCACCCCCTCACGCTGACTGAAGCCTCTAGCCACGTAGGGCGCCTTGAAGACAGGCGGCTCTCCAGGAGGGCGCTTCACCTTGAAGAGCCAGCGGCCATCGACTACGTTCACCCCAGGTGGGGGAACTGGGTCGACGAAGGTACCGGTGGATCTCCAAGATGCCATCTCCTGCTCCATGGCAGCTATCCACTAAGAGGCCCAGGGTCCCGAGACCGCCTCAGCGTAAGTGCGAGGGGTCGGGATGTCGAAAGCGTCTGGGTCACCCTCGGGGACTAGCAGCATGGAACAGAGATGGGGAGCAGCCTCGGACAGGAAAGCAAGCTCAAACTGGTGGTCCTCCAGGACATCACTGCCGAGGGCAGGAGCACCCCCGACAGACGGAGGACAGGCAGGGTCGGAGAACAGAGCGGTGGCGTAGTCAAGGCGACGGGTAGAGGCGAAGTCAGCGACCGCAGCGATCAGGGCGTCAAGACTCGACACCGGAACAGACAGGTCGGTAATGAGAGAGGCAAGAACCCGAGGAACAAGAGGGCGAGCAGCTTGAAAGTAGCCAAACAGGGGAGGGGGCACAACGGCAAGAGAAGACGGAGGAGGCGACGGTAGGAGGGGAGGACGAGACGCGTGGGAACGGAGCAACATAGGGTGAGAGCGGGCGACAGGGGAGACATGACGAGCACGGGAGGGACGGCGAGACTAGACGTGGGACGGAGGCGTCGGGTCAGGAGACAGAGGGGGGGACACAGGAGGGGAAAGAGGGGGAAGATGAGCCGGGGACGAGTCCGGCGGAGGGAACATTGGGCCGTAGACAGGAAGAGGAGGGGACGGCGGGAGAGGAACAGACGCAGAGTCAGGGGACGGAAGGCCGAGTAGGCGAAGGGCGGACACCGGCGGGGACTGCTGCTGCGGCGACACAACACCAACACCAGGGCCGCAAGCTGCTCCTCGGCTACCTCCGAACCACTCCACGCCGGCACCCCCAGGAGGGACACCCCCAGAACGCGAAACCCCGCCAGCACCGGGACCACCCCTAGGCCCACCGGGACAAGCCACGACAGGATCCCCGAGACTAATACCCTCCTCAACGCACGCACCCCTTGAGTCCACGAACTGCTGTGGCGACGACAGCGGTGGCGGCGGCTGCAACGTTGGCTGCGACGGCGGCTGCGGCGGAGACGACGGCTGCAGCAGCGGCGGCGACGGCAGCCGTAGAGGCGGTGGAGGAGGAGACACCGGGGGAGCAACAGATGGCGAGGACCGCGCCGGACGAATACCAGAGTCAGAAGACTCCTCAACCGGGACAACCGACGGGAGGGGGGTGACGTGAGACACACCAGAGGGGGCAGGACGGGGAGCGGGAGGGGGAGGGGCAGGGACCACCGGGGAAGGAGTGACTAGGAACAGGGGGGGAGTAACCGGGGGACCGCTGTGGGGGAAGCGGCGGTAGAAGGAGACTGACTCGTCAAAGGTGACGTTACGGGAGTGAAAGAACCGGTGGGACGGTGGGTGATAGAAATGTCAGTCGGACGCGTCAAGGGGAAAACCGAGGAAGACATAGGGAAGGGTGCGGGCAGTGAGCTTGTCCGTGCCAGAGGCACGAACGTGAGCAAGGCAGCCCCAGACGTGGAACGCAGACGCGTCACCCGGAGACCCAGTCTAGAGAAGGGTCGGCGAAACCTGCGGCTGCTGGGGGTGCGGCCACAGGTTAAGCTGGTGAGCGGCGTAGCGAACCGCGAACGGCCACAGAAAATGGGGTGCACCGGCGTGGATCATGGAGGTAAGAGCCACCTCCATGACCAAACCGATGCGTCGCTCAGCGACCCCATTCTGCTGCGGGGAGTCCGACAAGGTGAACGTCTGGGTGATGCCCTCCGCACGACAGAAGCGA
The DNA here is from genome assembly GCA_027943415.1 of Closterium sp. NIES-67. Classification (NCBI taxonomy): domain Eukaryota; kingdom Viridiplantae; phylum Streptophyta; class Zygnematophyceae; order Desmidiales; family Closteriaceae; genus Closterium; species Closterium sp. NIES-67. Next base: position 495,414 of record BQMB01000999.1, read on the forward strand.
CCAAGGACACCTGAGGCAAACTCGCCACCACGGTCGGAGTGAAGACGCAAGACAGGGAGACCACGGCGGACACGCGCAGCAACAAGCCAGGGGATGAGGGCGGCAGGCACGTCGGCCTTCCGCTCCAGGGGAAAGACGGTGGTGTAGCGCGTGAATTCGTCGACAAGCACGAGGAAGTAGCGCTCGCGACGCGACCCATGGACGGGGGCGGGGCCCCAGACGTCCATGTGCAGGGTCTGCAACGGCGCGGCGGTTGGGTGAAACGAGGAGGAGTGAGGGGCACGGCGAAGCCAGCCCTCGAGGCAAGGTGTGCACGGTGGGGCGGGGGAGGAGGGAAATGCTGGGAACGAACCGGGGAGACCAAGGACGAGACCGTGCTGGAACATGTGACGCAGACGCGGGAGCGCAGGGTGACCTTGGCGGTGGTGCCACAAGAGAGTCGGGTGGGTGAGGAACCGACAAGAGCAAGCAGCAGCAACCTGGGTAGACGCAGCCACCTGGGGAGGCGTCCCAGCCGGGAGGGTCACGGTGTCTAGTGTGATCACCCGGACACCGGGTCCCGGGGGAACGTGGTAAGGGGGGCACCAGTGGCGGCCTCGGTACAGACAGCATACCGCTCGTGACCAAGGAACGTAGTGGTGACGCCAAGGTCCTGGAGGCAGCCGACACCAACTAGGTTCCTGGAGAACGAGGGGATATGCAGACCTGTGAGAGAGCCCGAAGGAACCGCCGGACAGGGAAGGGTGGTGGAACTGCGGGCGACTACCGGACCGCCAGAGGGGTCAGCAAGAGAAACTGCAGCAGGAACAGGAAGCGGCGTCAGCGTAGTGGAGTCGCGGAAGAAACATCGGGAAGCGCCAGAGTCCAAGGGGAAGGAAAGCGCAGCAGTGGCGTCTAGCGGCGGAGAAGCGGCGGAAGCACCGAGGCTAAACAAAGCAGGAGATCCTACGCCTAATGCAGTAGGGGGGTCTAAGCTAGGCACACCTACTCTAGGCAACAAGGGGTAATAAGAGGGAAGCACACTAGAGTCATCAGCATACATCACATGCAGGGCGGCTACAATGGCATCCATGTCCAAGTCAAAAATCTGAACCCTACGACTAAGCAAACAGTGCCAGTCCGGGAGGTCGGGGGACGGGCCGAAGCGCTGACGGAACAGGTCGTCCAAGCGACGAAAACAGCGAGGAGTGGAGTGACCGGTCTTACCGCAAACGAAGCCGCGGCGAGGACCGGTCTGGATCTGGTACTGACAGCGCACGCCTCCGGAACCACCACCCGGCCCACCACCACGCGCACGGTCACCACCAGCTCCAGGCCACCCGGGCGGGAGGGCACTCGCCTGCCTCGGCTGCTGCGACAGTTGTGGCTGCGGCGGCTGCGCCTGCTGCGACGGCTGCTGCTGCTGCTGCTGCGACGGTTGCTGCTGCTGCTGCTGCGACGGCGGAGGCGGCTGCTCAGCTGGAGCGGGCGGGGTGCCCGCGTCCGCTCCAGCACCAGACGGCCCGCCTCCACCACCACCTCCACCGGCACCCCCTCCTCCCCCGCCGCGCCCAGCCTTGGGGCGGTGGCCCTTCCCCGGACGGAGCTGTGCTGCGGTAGCGGTCTCAGCCACAGCGGCAGAACCATCGGAGAAGGTGCACTGAGAAGGGGCAGAACCGTGAAAGATAGGGACCGGCACAGTACCGCTCGCCTGTGCGATGGAGCGGTGGCGGGTCTCAATCACAGTCAAGGTGTCTACAAAGTCTGTGAGGGTGAGGTCACCAGGGTGAATGCTAAGGAACTGGTCGCGAGCGGCGGCAAGGCGATCAGGGAGGCGGGTGGCAAGCAGGTAGAGGGTAGAGGTCATGGGCGGCTGGTGGGCTCTAAGCTGTGCGTCAGTGCAGGCAGCGCGCCAGGTCTCACTGATAGTGCGCAGGTGGGCAGCTAAGTCCACGACAGTGGGGAAAAACGCAAGGTCAGGAAAGAGCATCGGGAGGATCAGGCGACCCACGGATGCAGCAGGCGTGGTGGAATAGCGCTTGATGACAGCATCTAAGAAGGCCTGAGCGGTAGTGATAGACCTAAAGCGGGGACGCTCAGACAGGGGTAGGGCATTGCTAATGGCAATCTGCTCGACAGCGTCTTGGGAAAGCCAGACAGAGCGAGCAAGGGCAGCAGCGGCAGCAGACTCGCGCTCAGCGGATGTGGGGTGAGCAGGCAGCACAACAGGAGGATCTGGGCAGGGAAGCATATCGTCAAGGTGTGCCGACAGCGAGTGACCATCCTGCCGCTAGCCAGTGAGGTGGCGGTGGAGGTCAGCAAGCCACGCCTCGAACTCAAGAGGCTGGCCTTCATCGTCGAAGCGAAGCTCCGCCGCCATCAGGAACAGTGCAGTGCAGGGCAGTGCTAGGCGGTGCAGTGGGATACAGGGCAGTGCAGTGCAGTGCAGTGCGGTGCAGTGCGGTACAGTGCAGTGCAGTGCGATGCAGCGCAGTACAGTGCGGTGCTGTGCGGTGCTGTGCGGTGCAATGCAATGCAGTGCAGTGCGGTGCAGCGCGGTGCAGTGCGGTGCGGTGCGGTGCAGTGCGGTACAGTGCGGTTAAAGGTGGTGGAGAACCGTACCAGGGAGAGTGCAGGTCGGACGGTCATAGGGTCGGCGAGGAAGGGCCGGAAGTCGACGCGGGGCCGGCCGGGACAAGCGCGGGAGCCGGCTGGGACAGGCGCGGGACCGGCAGGGACGGGCGCGGGGCCGGCTGGAACGGGCGCGGGGCCGGCTGGGACAGGCGCGGGGCCTGCTGGGACGGGCGTGAGGCCAGCTGGGACAGGCGCGGGGCCGGCTGGGACGGATGCAGGGGCGGCCTGGACGGGCACGAGGGGCTGGCTGGGACGGTCGCGGGGCCGGCTGGAACAGGTGCAGGGCCAGCTGGGGGGGGCACGGGGCCGGCTGGGACGGTCGCGGGGCCGGCGGGGACGATCGCGGGGCCGGCTGGGACGGTCGCAGGGACTGCTGGGACGGTCGCGGGGCCGGCTGGGACGGTCGCGGGGCCGGCTGGGACGATCGCGGGGCCGGCTGGGACGGGCGTAAGGCCGGCTGGGACGGTCACGGGGCTGGCTGGGACGGTCTAGGAGAGGCGCGACGGGCTAGGAGGCGCGACGGGCTAGGAGAGGCGCGACGGGCTAGGAGGCACAAAGGGGGGGCCCAGGAGGGGCGTGACGGGTGCTGGGGGGGCGCGACGGGCCCAGGGGGGCGCGACGGGGCCCAGGGGGGCGCGACGGGCCCAGGGGAGGCGCGACGGGGCCCAGGGGGCATGACGGGGCCCAGGGGGGCGCGACGGGGCACAGGGGGCGCGACGGGGCCCAGGGGGGGGCGCGACTGGTCCTAAGTGACGCGACGGAGCCTAGGGGGCGCGACGGACGGGGGTAGGTACTAGGGCGGAAGCGTGGGCGGGCGGGGGGACCTACCTACTGCTGATACCATCTTAGAACTGAAGAAGTAATGAATAGAGAGAGAGTACAAGGGTATATACCTAAGAGTGTTGTACCCTCTAAGAGGCGACCCTATACAGTCTATACAAACATGAGTTATGCAAATGTTTGATACGGCATTCCCTCCACTTCAGCGCTGTTGGGCTGAGAAAAGCCCTTAGGATCCTTCCAGAGACTAAGTCCCAGTTGTGGAATGAGACTTGAGTAGTGCAGCGGAAGTTTGAGGCAGTTGAACCCTTGTACTAGTATATGAGAACAAGTGATTGATTAAAGAAACAAGCATACAGCAATATATAGAAAATAAGAAAGCAGTTGTAGAATACAGTTGAAGGAGCGGTTATCGAGTCGCACAGCGACTCGATTGTCGCTTCGGTTACCATCCGCGATGTTGTAACGGTCAGCCGCAACTTCCAGTTGCGACCTTTCGAGTCCCTTCGCGTTCTTTGTCCGTCCCCTCGTGTAACCTCCGTTGACTCGCGTACCCGTTGCGATCTTCCTCGAGTGTAGTGTTACACTTCAGAAACGCTTAAGTCCTTTGAGATATTTCCAACACTCCCCTTCGTTTCTGGAGTGCTGACGTGTTCAGATCCGGTGACGTTTGTCTGCCCGGTCAGCAGCATGCAGTAATCGAACTTCGCCTTCGCCAGTTTCTTCGTCAGGTAGTCCGCGGCCATTTCTGTTGTAGGGCAGTAACTGAGTTGAAGTCTCCCCTTCGCGATTTCATCCTTGACGAAGAAGTACCGCAGGGCGATGTGTTTGGTTCGGTTGGCGAAGCCGTCCTTGTTTGCGATTTTGATCGCAGATTGGTTGTCGAAGAGGAGTGAGAAGACGGGCAGGGTCGCAATCTTCGCTTCCTCTAGCAGCTCTCGTAGGTAGAGTCCTTCCTTGGTCGCTGAACAGGGGGCGATATATTCTGCTTCAGCCGAGGATAGTGCGATTAGTTCTTGCTTGCTCGACTGCCAGGAGATAGCCCCGATAGGTTCTAGTCGGTAGATGTAGCCCGTTCTCGATCGTCGTTTTTTCTTGTCTCCCGCGTGGTCGGCATCGACGTATCCGAGTAGTCGTACGGATGGTGTCGTTACTTTGCTGTAGGTGAGCTCGGTCGTCGGCGTGGAGACGAAGTAGTGTAGTGCCCGATTAAGTTCCTCGAGATCTTCTTGTTCCGGCTGCTTCAGATGCGTCGCCAGTTGGCTCGCGCTGTAAGAGAGATCGGATCGGATCCGAGCTTCTGTTGATACTCCTGGATTTGCTTCGCGGGGAGTTTTGCGGAGGTGCTGTTGTTGTTCCCGTAGCGGTAGGGAGTCGGGACCGTAGTCGGCGTTAGACCGAATTTCTTCGCGACAGTGCCTGCGTACTTTCCAGCGTGTAGGTAAAATGCCGAGTTGTCTTCGACGACATTCAGTCCCAGGTACTGGGTCACTGTGTCTGACACTGTGAGTGTCAGGTCACTTCTCAGCTCCCCTTCGAACCAGATGGCGATGTCGGTAGAGGAGCCGATGTAGAGCAGGTCGTCGACGTAGACGATGAGAAGGATAAAGGCTTTTTCCTTCTGAAGTCGATACATGCCCTGGTCGTGCGGCAGCTGTAGGAAGCCGATTCTGACGAGGCGGCCGTGAAGATGCTGCTGCCACAGCCGCGGAGCTTGTTTGATCTTGTAGAGGGATTTTATCAGCTGGCATACTTTCGTAGGGTCGTCGATGAATCCGTGGGGCTGCTCGACGAAGATCTCAGCGTCCACAGGTGCGTACAGGAAAGCGTTTGCGACGTCGATTTGATGCAGTGGTAGTTTCTTCGTGGCCGCGACGGCGAGTAGGATGCGCAGGGAGGTGTGACGGGAGACTGGGGCAAAAGTTTCTGTGTAGTCAGTTCCGTATCGTTGATCGAAGCCTCGTACGACCCATCGAGCTTTGAATCGTTCGATGGAGCCGTCCGCGTTGGTCTTGATGCGGTACACCCATTTTCCCGAGAGGACGTTCTTCCCGTTGATGCTTGTTGCAGGTACCAGCTTCCATGTATTTCGGTCTTGTAGAGCCTTTAGTTCCCTTTCCATCGCCTCCTTCCATTTCGTCTTATGTTCCCCCCCCAGAGCCTGCGACAGAGTTGAGGGCTCGCGCGGAGATGGCGGCGGTGGATGCTTGACGGAGACCCATAGGCCGAGGATCTGCAGTCCCGTGGGTGTGTGTCGAGGGGAATTTTCATTCCCGGAATAGGCTGCTTCGTCACCGTCTTCTGGATCAGGTAAGAAGTTGGGGCCGATGCGTTATGAAACATTCGTGTCGACCGGGTGGGGTGTAGTGTAACCTTGGTCAGCGAAGTGGTAAAAGGTGTCGAGGTTGTTACTATCGAGAGGATTGTCTTCGTCGAGTGGAACAGGTACGGAACAGAAAGGGAGTGGTCCGGCAGCTTCCGAGGCTCCAAATACGTCTTCTTCTGCTGCGTCAGCCTTGGCAGCACGGTCGGCGAAGGAACGAAGGCCCGCGAAGCCGTCGGTGGGGTCGTGTGTGTTGGCAATGTTGTCCAGGTAATGCTGCAGCGTCAGTCGCTCATAGAAGATAACATCACGTGATGCCACTGTATTTTTGTCTTGTATGTCGAGGATTTTCCATGCGTGAAAATGTTTTGCGATGTCGAGGTGTAGTCCCCACCGAGCTCGTTGAGTGAAGCGTCCTGCTCGGGCTGTGTGGGGTCTGTACTGTACCATGCAGCCGAAAACTTGAAGTAATTTTGTGCTGCCCCTTTTTCGTGTCCACAGCAGGTGCGGTGATGCGTTGTTGGGGAGCGATGACGAGGATAGCAAATTGTGCAGGTGGACTGCATGGGTCATCGCGTCTGGCCACAGTGCGTTGGGCAGTCTCATCCCCAGGAGCAGCTTCCCCATTGTCGTCTGCAAAGTCCGGTTCATTCTTTCTGCGACCCCCTGTTGCTGGTGAGCGTAGGGTAGAGACACCAGGCGTCTGATTCCTCTTTCCGCCAGATAGGTCCTGAAGCGTTGTAACTGGTATTCCAGTGCACCGTCTGACTGGAAGCTCTTGAGCTTGGTTCCTGATTCTCGTTCGGCGATGGGAAGCCATGTCGTGAAGGCGTCGAAGGCTTGATCGCGCGTCTTGAGGTTGTAGCGCCAAACATATCTTGTTGCTGCATCGATAAAGGTGATGACGTAGTTGAAGTCGGCCTCCGTGTCTTCTCGAGGCATGTTTAAAATGTCGCTGTAGACTTTTTCCATCGGTGCGTATGCAGGTGCGCTTGGGTTGTGATGAGATGGGAAAGACCGGTGGGGAAGATCGGCTTCGGGGCACGTAAAGCACTGTGCGCGTGGTCGTCGAAGTTCTTGGCCGCTCGTCTTTAGGAGGGCGTTGCGTTCTAACACTTCGGCTTGGATGGTTTGCAGTATTGTACTGTTTGCAGGGTGTCCGAGTCGTTGGTGCCAGATGTCGTCGGGAGCGCGATGACCGGGCGAGCGGTGGTATATGTCGGTGTTGGAGAAGAACGCGACGACCGTGGCGGGACTTCGACAGACTTCTCGTGTGATGGGCATAAGTTGATCTGCTTCGGTTGGCGGTCCTCGGATCGCTGGTGGTGGTACTCGGCTGGGTCCTGCTGCTGCTACTGCAGGTGATGGTTGGGAAGGGACACTTGCTAGTACTTGTCTTTCTTGTCTGATGACTGCTAATGCTCGTGTTCTTTCTGCTGCAGGTATGGTGTTGGAGTGCCAGAAACCATCAGGGTCGAAGTCGGGGTCAAGATCCGGCGGGTGTGTCCAGGCGGCGGACGACACGATTCCGTCGCTATCGGCAGTACCGCGGTCGGGGACGAAGTCCAACACGAAGACGCCGGACTTCAGGAGAGCACGGCCGATGAAGAGACCGCCCTTCCCGTGGTAAAGGCAAAACTTGTTGGAGTAGGAGTCGCACTCCAGGTGAATCCCTTTTGCCATTAGCTGGCTGACGCTTAGTAAGTTGTATCCTAAGTTGTCGACGATGAGGACCTTGTTGAGTTGAAGTATAACGTTTGTCTCCATGGATTGTAACTGAACCACTCCTTGTCTGTTTGTCTTCAGGTTTTCGTTGTTGGCGACGGTGATGATGACGTCGCGGATGAGGCGTCGCTCTCGTTGCACAAAGCGTCCGGAAGAACACATGTGTTGACCGCAGCAGCTGTCCAAGAACCAGGTGTTTCGCCCGGTGGGTTCGGCGTTGGCGACCGCAGCGTATGTCGGGTTGACTTGAAGTCCTTGTGAGCGCGGCGGCGGAAGTTCTTCTTTGTCTGGTGCGTAAGTGGGTGGTGATCCAGGTGCGCAGTTGTCGATGTGTACCATGCAGTTAATGATGTTCGGTGTCCCTAGTGCAGATGTGGAAGAGCGCCTTGGAGGGCTTTCTTGAGTGGAGGCGACGTGTGGGTCTACTGGACGATAAACACGAGGACGTGTGCAGTTGACTTTGGAATGTCCAGAAGTCTGACAGTTGTGGCAGAACGGCGGCACGAAGGTGAGTCCTCTGTTGTCGCGTTGATCTTGCTTGCCGCGTCGATTGTGGTTGTTGTCGTTCCTTCGTTGAGTGTAGAAAACTAACTGCTGCTGCTTCCTTGGTTGTCGTTCTTCGAACAGGTCCATCTCCTGTTGTTCAGCGTGAAGCTCGGCGCAGAGGTGCATCTCTGAAATTCTTCCGTGGGCGCGAAGAAGCGAGCGTGTGGTTCTCCATTCTGGTTCGAGCCCGGCGAGGACAAGCGTCACGAAGCTTTCCTCAGTGATTGTTCCTCCGCACCGAAGCAGGCGGTCGCGGAGGGTCTGGCAGCGACTCATATACTGCATCGCCTTTTGCCCTGTCTTCATCTGTATTGTTGTCAGTTGTTGCATGAGTCTGCTTTGTGTCACGCTGTCGTTTGCTTGATAGAGACACTTGAGATGATGCCATGCGAGTTCCGCGGAGTTTCCATAGCTCCGATATGTTCTGATGCTCTGCTGTTCTTGCGGAGACAGGTTCCGCAGGAGAACTGTGTACGCCAGCAGTGACTGATAAGTAAATATTTCTTGCTCCTTTGCAGTGCCGTTGCTTGGGAATGGCAGGGACCCATTGAAGTATCCCAGGAGATGCGCAGCCTCCATCAGCAGCTCGAACTCAAAACTCGAGGTAAAGAAATCGTGTCCGTTGAATGGTGATGATGTCTGCAGTTTAATCACGTGTGGAAACTGCGCCTGAAGACTTAAAATCTTGTTTGGTGTTTGTTGTGATGCAGCTGCTGTTGGTTGGGCACGGGGCGGCATGAACTCGAACGTCCCCGGTGAAGAGTGATAAGGCGCAAAGGTAGGCGCTTGATTGTGTCGCTCGAACGATGAATTGTCGAGGCTCATCGGCGCTAATCCCATGTTTCCTCCGTTGCTCTGTGTTGAATGCGCAGGTGTCCTTGTCTGCTGCTGCTGGTCGAAGTGCGACATGAAGCTGAAGAACCTTTCCATAAGGTTCGGATCCACGCTTGAAGAGGGTGATGGGGTCACCATTTCTGGTGCTCTTCCTGTTGTTTCTTGAGCAGCGCCGGTCTCGGTTTGTAGCCCTGAAGTATGCAATCCAGAGTTGCCGGGTTGAATGTCTTGGGTGCTGGGTGAGCCCGTAGAGGTCTTCTTGCCCTTGCTGTCCATGGCTTGTAATTAATGAAGTCGTTGAATTGCAGATTGTAGATAAAGTGTCGTTGCTCGGAGTTTGGTCTCTGACCAGCTCTCATACCATGTTGGGCTGAGAAAAGCCCTTAGGATATTTCCAAAGACTAAGTCCCAGTTGTGGAATGAGACTTGAGTAGTGCAGCGGAAGTTTGAGGCAGTTGAACCCTTGTACTAGTATATGAGAACAAGTGATTGATTAAAGAAACAAGCATACAGCAATATATAGAAAATAAGAAAGCAGTTGTAGAATACAGTTGAAGGAGCGGTTATCGAGTCGCACAGCGACTCGATTGTCGCTTCGGTTACCATCCGCGATGTTGTAACGGTCAGTCGCAACTTCCAGTTGCGACCTTTCGAGTCCCTTCGCGTTCTTTGTCCGGCCCCTCGTGTAACCTCCGTTGACTCGCGTACCCGTTGCGATCTTCCTCGAGTGTAGTGTTACACTTCAGAAACGTTTAAGTCCTTTGAGATATTTCCAACAAGCGCTAACAAACAAAACTCTTGGAGCACCCTTTCAAGCAGGCCTCTTGATAACAGGGTAACTACCCTTAATGTCGAGAAATGAAGGATAACTTTTCAAGTGATTCCGTTTTTTTACAGTGCGATTTTTTTTCCGAGTCCGTCCAACTTACAGAAACAATTTCACAGTATTCCTTAGCCTAACGAGTACCTTTTCTTCGAATCCGTACGGGCTATACTTGTAGCAAGGAAATCTGTACGGGGTAGCGACCGCCCACCCCCCTCATGCGCCCTTATCAAGCACATACTACCGTACTCACCCATGAAGGACTCAATTCTCTATGCACCATCCACTCAAGAGCAGATCACTCAAGAGTTGAATGTGAACCGTTGGATCCGAAAGGCTTCATAGAGACCCCAATCTGCGTGGCTTCTCAATGTGCAGCAGCAGGTCCGAGAGCAGCTTGGGGTCGACTGGCTTCTGCAGAATGCCATCAAAGCCATTCGCAAGGCAGCGCCGAGTAATCTCCTCATCAACATCCGCTGTCAGCGCCACTATGGGTACCCGGGGGACTGCGGGGACTAGAGGGGCAGCGACAGAGGTGGCTGCATCTTCAATCGCTGCTTCCGCTCCCCCTTCCGACGATCTCGCAAGCTGACCGGCTGTGGCTTGCTCATGTGCTCGTATGGCCTCTGTTGCCATGAACCTGGGTTGGTAGGGAATGAAATGGGAATTGGATCAAATCCATAACGGGATCAACAAAATCTCCAATTGATTGGTTTGGAATCTGTGTGTAACACCCAGTCCACGAAAACATACCTAGTTCAACCTCGGATCGAGATGTACAATACACATGTGGCACAGCAATCTAGCTCTAACAAGAGGCACCAAAAGTGTGAGGGAGAATGGTCGACCGAGTGGAAGCCTGAAACCATGGGAGTGGTGAGCAACAACGGGTGATCCATCCATGCCCATCAATCACCCATCCATGCCCATGTCCCACCCATCCATGCCCATGTCTCACCCATCCATGCCCATGTCTCACCCATCCATGCCTGGCATCTGCAGGTCCATCAGCACCACATCAACTGCCGCCTTCTCCTCATCTCCCCCGGCATCCTCGCCTACCCCAGCCCCCATGGCCTCCTTCACGCGCCTCACAGCGTCCTCCCCGCTGCCTGCAGTGGCCACAGCGGCGCCGCATCGACTCAGAGTGTGGCGGGCCACCACCAGGTTTACGCCCGTGTCGTCCACCACCAGCACGCCAAGTCCCTGCAGCACCGCGGTGACCTCCCGGGCTGACAGGGAGTCCCTGCCTGTTAGGGCTGCAGTCGTTGTGATTGACCGCCCACGAACCCCTCTACGTGCTCCTCCTGCTCCTGCTGCTGCCGTCCCTGCCGCCACCGCTGCCGCTGCCGCTGCTGCTGCTTCTGCTGAGGAGGAGGATGAAAGTTCCAGGCTACATCTGCCTGTCACATACATGCTTCCTCGCCTCACACCGCCTCCTCCTCCTGCTCCTCCTACTCCTCTTACTCCCGCCAATGCTTCTGCGGCTTCTTCAACACTCCCCATCCTTGCTGCTCCCCTCTCTCTCTCCATGCTTGCACTGTAAGACAACGTGCCTCCTGTGAGGCTCCTGCTTCTACTGCCAGCAGCCCAGGTTCTGATATCCCCCTGGCTCTCAGCGCAAACAGCGCCAACATTGTCAACATTAAAGGCCACATGGCTCTCAGCGCCAACATTGCCGGCCCCCTCGACGTCTCCCAAACTGCTGCTTCTGCAACCGCGGGGGGCATCTAAGGGTGCCGACCGCATGCCGTCATCGCCTTGCATGGGCATGCTCGTCCCCCCATCGCGTGCACCATCCTCTGCCCTACAAATCTCTTTGTAGTCCTCAGTGTCACCCTGCCCATCCATGAAGCATGCTAACCAGTCCTGCTCTTCTGAACCCAACTCTCTGCTCCCCTGCTCCCTGCTCCCCTCTCGTACAGCGCAAGGCGCGATGCTGCCATGCCTCTCACAGGCTCTGCTGCCATGGGATGGGCTGCTGGCTTCAAGCCCAAATGCTGCCAACTGGAATGAGCAGAGTCGGGTGGGGGAAAGGGCATGGGAAGGGCATGGAAAAGGCATGGGAGGGGCATGCGAGGGGGATGGGAGGGTCATGGGAGGGGCATGGGAGGGGCATGGGAGGGGCATGGGAGGGGCATGGGAGGGTCATGGGAGGGGCATGGGAGGGGCATGGGAGGGGCATGGGAGGGGCATGGGAGGGGCATGTGAGGGGCATGGGAGGGTCATGGGAGGGGCATGGGAGGTGCATGGGAGGGTCATGGGATGGGCATGGGAGGGGCATGGGAGGGGCATGGGAGGGGCATGGGAGGGGCATGGGAGGGGCATGGGAGGGGCATGGGAGGGGCATGGGAGGGGCATGGGAGGGGCATGGGAGGGGCATGGGAGGGGCATGTGAGGGGCATGGGAGGGTCATGGGAGGGGCATGGGAGGGGCATGGGATGGGCATGGGAGGGGCATAAGAGGGTCATGGGAGGGGCATGGGAGGGTCATAGAAGGGGCATGGGAGGAGCATGGGATGGGCATGGGAGGGGCATAAGAGGGTCATGGGAGGGGCATGGGAGGGTCATAGAAGGGGCATGGGAGGGGCATGGGAGGGGCATGGGAGGGTCATGGGAGGGGCATGGGAGGGGTATGGGAGGGTCATGGGAGGGGCATGGGAGGGGCATGGGATGGGCATGGGAGGGGCATGGGAGGGGCATGGGAGGGTCGTGGGAGGGGCATGGGAGGGGCATGGGAGGGGCATGGGAGGGGCATGGGAGGGGTATGGGAGGGTCATGGGAGGGGCATGGGAGGGGCATGGGAGGGGCATGGGAGGGTCGTGGGAGGGGCATGGGAGGGGCATGGGAGGGGCATGGGAGGGGCATGGGATGGGCATGGGTGGGTCATGGGAAGGGTAGTGATAAATGCGTGCAGAAGCACAATGACGTAAGAGAAGGGTAGCAGAGAAGAGTTCTAGAGAGCTGAAGGCTCACCTGATGGCAACAGAGGCTCACCTGGACGGCGTGGCGCAGATGGTGAGAGAGCAGCGGGCGGTGACAGATGACCACACTGGGAGAGATGGCAGAGGCAGGGCAAGCGGCCATCTGAACCTGATGCCTCTCTTGCCCCCCGTGTGCACTCCTCTCCCTCTCCTCCTCCTCTTCGTCTCCCATTCCCTCCTCTCCCCCCATCTCCTCGCCACTCCAGCAGCCCGCTAGAATGACAGCCCCCACCACCTGTCCACTGCATGCCATCCCTTCCACTCGCCTCACGACCCGCACGGCTGCCGCGCATGCCGCTGCCCCTGCCGGCACCACAGCCACCCCAGGCATTCTACTGCTGTGCTCCTCCCCCACCGCCCCTCTCCCTCCCCCATGCTCCCCCCACCACCCATTCCCGCCACACTGCTGACCAGCCATGCCACTCACACTCTCTTCCTCACTCTGCTGCAACCACACATCCTCCTCCCCCACCACCACCACCCATCGCACACCCTCTCTCAAAACCCCCCTCTCTCCTACCTCTCCCTCTCCCCCTCCCTCGCTTTCTGCCGCTCTGGCTCTTCTCGCACCATACAAGCCAGTCATCGAGCCAGCAGAGTCCCCGTCTCTTCTCTCCTCAATCTCGCCGTGGCTGCTCCTCCCTGCTTCTCCCAGCGGCCTTTCTGTGACTCTTGACTCTACTGTTGCTGGCATTGCCAGCAGGTGCACCTGTGCTCCGAGACCTGATAACATGCGACCCGTGAGCTGATGAAGGGAGCAAGGGAAGGGGAAAAAAAAGGGTGGAATGGCGGGGGGGTTGGGTTGGGAGGGTTGAGGGAGAGATCCGAAATGCAAAAGGGCAGAGCTGGCGTAAAGTGTATCAAAACGAGGCGCGAGGTGCATGCGGGCGGGGTACTGCCCACACAATTGCATAAAAGACACCCCTGATGGAGGAATTAATGGCGAGAAACAGAAGTCTGCTCCTTGGAGAGGCATGGTATCAGGCCCTCTTCCGATCACCAGATGATGCCACCAAGCCCTCTCTCAAAGCAACATGGTATTATTGCTCCACACCTTCACCTTCCCCCCCTTCAACCCCCCCATCCCCCCACACTCCCCTCCACTCACCTCCCTCCTGCGTGCATCAGACCCCACCACGCCAACAGCTACTCCCTCCATGCCGCCAGTGTGAGGAGTGGGAGGCGGAGCGGTAGGAGTGCGAGCAGCAATCGTCACAGGAATGTGGGGCGAGGAGGGGAGCGCAGCCAAGGGGACGGAGAAGGCGAAGGTGGAGCCGATGCCGGGATGAGACAAGCAGGCGACACGACCACCCATGAGGGACGCCTGGAGAGGGGGGGGGGGAAGAGGGCGGACAGAGGGAGGAAGGAGGGCAATGAACAAGGAGGAGGCACGACCACCCATGAGGGACGCCTTGGGGGGGAGGGTAGATGGAGGGAGAGAGTGCAGAGGGAAGGCTAAAGGGAAGTGATGCGGCAGCCTGAACAGAGTTAAATACCAAAACATGCATACACCCTTCTAAGATGCATATTCCCTTACCAGCCGCTGCGTCAGCACAAGACCCAGCCCTGCTCCTCCACTTTCCAATCTTCCCTGCAATCACCCAACAAGGCAATGCACCAAAGGTGATTTTTTAGTCGACAAAAAAAAAAAAAAAAAAAAAAAAAAACCCTTACCAGCTGCAGTGTCAACACAAGACCCAGCCCTGCTCCTCCACTTTCCAGTCTTCCCTGCAATCACACAATAAGGCAGAACACCAAAAGTGAGGTCTTCAGGTTCACCTGTCTGTGGGACAATCAAGGTGCCACAGATAGATTGCACCATTCCAGGGATCAGGCAAAGTAACTAAAAATCTAAACACTGAAGCCTAAACCCTCAAGGTATCAGCACTGCATAAGCAGAATGACTCATTTTGAGGCGCCTCAAAAGCTGGCTCATGCAAGAACCTGATGGCTGTCACAAAACTACACGGGGAAAACATATGAATCCACATCATACATGATACATGTATAATCAAGCACTGGTGGGTTTTCTCACCTTGAGCTCGAACAGCCCTTCCAGCGTCAAATCATCGATGCCGCACCCCGTGTCCTCACACGACACCACCAGCTGCATGCCTCCCTTGCCCTCGCTCCATCCACTACCACCCCGATCGCCATCACCACCAACCCCTCCCCCGCCCGCCTTCAAACGCCCACCTCCCCTAACGCCTCTCCTACCCTCCACCATCACTGCTCCTGCTCCTGCTGCCGCTGCCTGCTCCTCGCTTTCTGCATTCTCCATTGCTGGTGGTTCTGCGTGAGAAGCCCCGCATGCAGCCCTTCCTAGCAGCCGCAGAAGCATGAGCGGGTTGGCCAAGTGGGAGGAGCAAGAGCCGCCAGGAGGAGGAGGAGAGGAGGCTTGTAGTGGGGTCTCTAATGCTTCTGGAGGAGCGCCAACAGAGACACAAGGGGGAAGGGGTGCAAGGAGGGAGGAAGGGGTGCAAGGAGGGGGGAAGGGGTGCAAGGAGGGGGGAAGGGGTGCAAGGAGGGGGGAAGGGGTGCAAGGAGGGGGGAACGGGTGCAAGGAGGGGGGAACGGGTGCAAGGAGGGGGGAAGGGCGGAAGTGGATGAAGGGAAAACGCGCATATATTAGCTGACTGGAATATTGGGGTGAATGGTGGGAAACGTTGGACATGGCGAGGGGAAGTGGAGAATAAGAGCAGTCGTGGAGCACATGATGCTAGGAAGATGGTACGAACTCTCGAGCTCAGGATGGTTGATCATCAACAAAGGGCGACAATGGTGGAGGAGCGCTCGAGCTAGAATGCACGAACGGCAGGCAGGCCCTAAGAGCATAGGAACCTATGACCTAGGCTTAGGGTAGTCAAGCTTCCCTTGTAGGCAGTACTTACTGAGTTGGTTGAGGGCGCCCTCAAGGGTGGTGGCAGCGGGGAAGACAGACACGCGCACCAACACGTGGCCGGTTGCTGTGTAGCGAACTGCATTGTCTGGAGTGGTAAGGAATTGGAAGGGCAACAATTGCAAAGAATGACAAGAATATCTGGAGTGCCAGAGAAGCCACCAAAGCCAGGTAATGAGCATGCAACAATTGTTAGCATTCGTGCTCAAGAATAGCTAGGATGGAAAAAGCGAAAACCCGCACATTGCTTGTCTCACCTATGAGCGCCTGTGTGAGTCTCAAGCCTCACTTATGAACCCTTTGAAAGCAAGTCCCACCTATGAGCCCTTTGAAAGCAAGTCCCACCGATGAGCCCTTTGAAAGCCAGTCCCACCTATGAGCCCTTTGAAAGCAAGTCCCACCTATGAGCCCTTTGAAAGCAAGTCCCACCTATGAGCCCTTTGAAAGCAAGGATAGAGGATAGAGGAAGCCCACCTATGAGCTCTCTGAGCGCCTGTGTGAGTCTCATGGTGTCCATCTCCAACACCACAGGCACGTTCACATCCACCATGCCCACCACTGCCATGGTTTGGGGAGGAAAGTGTAAATTTAGTAAAAGCAATGCTAGGAGCAGTGACAAATCATGCGCAATATGGAGCAGCTTGGTACTTTCCATAGAATCAATAGTACGCCTAGCCTAGATGTGGTATTGAACCAAGTTTGGTATATACCATAGACAAATTTGTATGCGTCATGAACTCGGTACTTTAGCTAGGGTGAAACATTTCCTAGAATCGCTACTTAACATACGTTTGGTCCTTCGGTTTTGAGCCAAGTATGGTACTTATCATATACCCGATACTGAGTCATGTTTGGTACTTACTATAGGCTTACTGCTTAATCTAGGTTTTGTACGTATCAACCTGGTTTGGTACTTACCATAGACTCGAAACTTTATCCGTACCTTCCATAAAATCAGTGCATACAATACCAGGCCACACTATTTGCCCCCAAATGATTTAACTCTAAAAGAGTTTGCCACCAACATCTGCCTCTGGTTGACTCCTCTTCTCTACCACTTGCGAACCCTTTGTTCTTCTGAGTTCAACACACTTCTTTCAGTCATACCATTCCCAGCAACATGGGGCTAACCTGACCTGAGAACACACTCACGTTGTACCCCTTTTTTTCCAGCAGCCTGAAAGTTGTCAACAACAATGCTCTCCAGCCATGCCCTCGGCTCAAACTGCACGCAGCTGAGGCCCATCTTCCTGGCCTCGAGCTTGGAGAGGTCGAGCACGCGGTTGACGAGGTGCACGGTGTCGTACGCTGATGCACGCGCTGCTCTCACGTCCTCCACCTGGGGGGCGGAGAGCCCCATGTCAGTCAGGGCGTCCAGCAGCCCCATGATGCCCACCATGGGCGTGCGCAGCTCGTGCGACATCGACGCCACAAACGAACTCTTCGACTGCTCTGCTGTGTGAGCCTGAGCTCGAAGGAGATCCGCCACTGCTATACCCTCCTGGCTTGCAAAGTACACCACGCGCTGCTGCCATGCTACGCCAGCTATGAGGGTGGTTACCACCAGCGATAGGAGCATCCAGAGGACGGGCATGCCCCAGGAGAGCCACGTGTTGGATGGTTGATTGTATCTGGCCGGGCGGACACCAAGCGTGGGAGAGGGGCAAACGATAGGCACAATTCCAGGATTCCTGCTTGCTGTTGTCAAGCAACGGAGCCCATGTTAGCACTGAGCATAAGTTTTGAGGCGTATCAAAACAAGTTGGCACTAAGCATGAGCCTTGAGACGTCTCAATACATGCTAGCACTAAAGCAGGAGTTTTGAGACGCCTCAAAACATGTTAGCACTAAAGGACACGACAAGAAGCACAAGAGAGCAAGGCTCGGTCCCAGAGCCACCACACTCATTGCAATGTCAACTAGACCTGAAGAACCGAATACGAATTCGAGTTCGAGTTCCACATTCGAATAGTTGTCGAATATCACGATACAAATTATTTGTTCGAGTTGTGCTTGGAATTCGAATACGAATACGAGTCGAATAGAGTCGAGTCCGAATCGAATACGAATGCACTCGAGTTTTGGGCATACGAGCGTTTACAAGCTTTGTGAAGTTACCCTTGGAGTTCGTCGTCAGTTTTTTGGGTGTTGCCGTGCTTGCAGGTTTGCACAAGAAATTGGAGGGGTTGTACAAGTGGCAAGTGAAGCGTTTTAGCATCATCGTGTAGCAACAAAAGCATTAGGACCTTTGATGCAAGGCAATGAAATGCTTGTAGGAGCCAGGTATGTCCAAACTCGAGTACTAAAACGAGTACTCGAGTTATGGCTGGGCGAATACGAATTCGAGTCGAATATCGGAAGTCGAGTTTTGGCGAGTTTGAACAGCCACATAGACTCGATTTGTATTTGATATTCGTCCGAATTCGAATACAAATTCGAATACAGTCTACTCGTTTTCAGGTCTAATGTCAACTCATGTTTCAGCAAGATAACCCCGTGTGACCGTACCCCACTCACTGGCAATAGCACGATAGCATGAACTGAGATTCACCAGCACTTGTCCCACTCACCGGCACCAGACCCCACTCACCGGCACCAGACCCCACTCACCGGCACCAGACCCCACTCACCGGCACCACACCCCACTTGTCCCACTCACCGGCACCAGACCCCACTCACCGGCACCACACCCCACTTGTCCCACTCACCGGCACCAGACCTCGTACTTGCGCAGGCGACCGCCAAGCAGGTCCAGAGGCACGACTGCCCGCTCCTCCCACAGGCGCGTGGCGTTAGCGGGGGAGGCAGAAGTTATGGACCCGGGATCCCCCACTTTATAATGGATGAGTCTGGGGCCCGGGCCGTAGATCATGACCAAGCCGTTGGGGTCCGTGGTGTCATAGACCTCAAATGTGATGGAGGGGTCTGCGGGGAGACAAAGAGGGCGAGGAGGGGCGGCGGGGGGAAACGAGAAGGGAAGAGGGAGGCACGTGGTGTTGTCGACCTCGAAAGCGATGAAGGGGTCTGCCACGAGACCAGACGCGGAAGAAAGGATGAAGTAAGTGAGGGAAGACGGGGAGAAAGGTTGAAGCATGTGAGGGAAGACAGGGAGAAGGTTGAAGTATGTGAGGGAACACGGGAGAAAGAGAAGTATTATCAACGAAGGAAAAGGGGCACTGCGGGCTAGCATGGGGTTTTGGAAATATAAGGAAACTGCATTACCTGGGGTGAACACGTTCTCGAGCACGTTCCTTGCCATGGACACCAGATCCAAAACGGACCCCGCTGCTCCAATCACAGCTTCAGTGACTTGTGCCTCAGTGGGGTTCGGCGGCAGCGGATGCTGCAAGATGGGGAAGCCCACGGCTGGCGCGGGGTAGGGGACAAGATGAGGGAGGGAGGTAGGGGATGGCAAGGAGACCCACGCGTCATCCCAACCACCACAGCTTCAGTAACCTGTGCTTCGGTGGCCCGGTGGGATTCGAAGGTAGCGGATGCTGCAAGATGGGGAAGCCAACGGCTGGCGCGGGGTAGGGAGAGCGCGAGCTGAGGGAGGGAGGAAGCGGCTTTGTCAGTACAGACGAGACGGGGTCACGACTTGACGGAACCCCCAAAAGTCTGTAACCGAAGTTGGAGGCGAAGAATTCTCGACTTACGGACACCGATGAGGTTTAGGGAGAGGTTTGCAATGGGCGTGCGTGACAAAGCTGAACACCGGCTCGTCGGTGCTCCTCAGATCAGAACAGAAAGGCCTACTCTTGTTTTTTTTTTTTTTTTTTTGTTGGGGCTTTCCATGATCCCAGGAGGAAATCCGACCCCCATTCCCACGCCGGTCAGCTGCAGGACCCTTTCAACATTCCGTGCAAAGGTGCCGAATTGAGTTCGCAACTCACGTGGGTTGGTCATAATAACTCGTACACCTTTGGTTGTAGCGTTGCAGGGTGTCCCCCCCTCGCCCGTGTTGCCGCGGGTAGACTAAACCTGGTGAGGCATCAGGTAGAGCGGTGCTCCGCTAAAACCCCCACCCATCACCGAAGCGCGTGCCTCGTTGCGAGGACAGCCGTACCCAGATGGGCGTTGGCATCAGAGGGAGAGGTAACACGTAACCCCCATAAGCGGACTTGATGCCATATACCACTGTAGGTACTTAGCAACTAGGACAAATCCTGGTGTAAGCACCCCAGGGCATAACCCCGACTCCCCTTCCAGCCTAAACCTCCAACGATGCCTGCGCGCCAAGGCGGACCTTGGACGAGACACGCCTGAGGTGGGTTGCGGTTGAGGGACCACCCACCCACATGGTGGAACCTTGATCCCCGCTCCAAAGCCCTCCCATAAGGGCCGTTGCAACATCCTCACGCACCGCTAACCTCGGATCATCTTGCACTTCCCCCATTGACCCAAGCCAAGGTAGGTCTCCATTCCGAGCTCCCCCCGTTTGTCCGCACCAGCCGGGCATTCAAGGAGGACATGCCTCCAAAACGCGTTCCCCCGGTTAAACTGGCCACAGAAGACACACCCCGACGTCGCGCCCCGACCCACCAACCCCGCAGCTTCCGCCTGGCGTTCCGTCCACACTCCGAGAATTGTACGTTGTGCCTCGGTAGTCCAGACGAGGGTATGTCCTTTGCCAAAGACCCGCCGGAGCAGGTCATAGCAGCCGGACAAGCATGTCCAGGTGCAGTCTGCCGCCCGCCTACGCGACCACTCAAAGATGGAGCTCACCGCGGTACTGGCGGTTGGCCACTTAACCAGAGCCTGCAAGCGGGCCCTAGCGGCCAGGGCTTGTAAGGGGTACAAGCCTAATTCATGCATCAACGGACCAAGTGCCAGATTCTGGTTGCTTCCATGGGTCCCCACCATCCATTTGATACAGCATCCGAGTATCTTCTGAAGAGGCTGAATACGGACCTTGGAGGTCCCAAACAGCTCCATGCCATACAGGGCTTTCGACTGGATCGTGGCTTTGTAGTACAGTAGTCGCAGGTACAAGGGTATCGCATGGGAGCCTAGGAATGCCCGGCTCGCATGTGTCGCGTGGTTGAGTCCGCCGATCTTAGCCATAAGAATACGGTTCAGATCGAGTTCCTCCCCAAACACGAGCCCCAAGTAGAGGTACTCCTTGCTCCAAGGTAGCGGGTTTCCTTGGACCATCAGATCCTGGAAGAGGGGTCTTTGCCCCCCCAGCCAGCACTTAGGTATAACCCAAATGACACCACTATTTTGGGGGGCTGACTGCCATCTGGTAGCGGTCCAACCATGCCGTTACTGTATCCAGCTTGCGCTGGAACAGGGCAGGCGTGTCGGCCACCACCGCCAGGTCGTCAGCGAAGTGCCCTCCTTGTAGGCGAAGAGAGGAATCACCCACCTCCAGCCCACCCAGGCGGTCTTTGAAAAGGATGTCATCGATAAAGATATTGAAGAGCAGCGGTGAGAGAGGACAGCCCTGGCGGACGCCCCTCTCAATATGAAACGTTCCCGATGTTCCCGATGTTCCCCCCTCCTGCGATGACTTGGGCTTCGGAGGACAAGTAGAGGTTCCGCAGGAACTGCAGAGCTCGCCCCGTCACTCCTCGGCGCTCAAGCCGCATTAGGAGGGCTTCGATCGGTACCGAGTCGTAGGCCTTCTTTACATCCAAGAACGCAACGTACGTGTGCAGGGTGGCCGCCCGCGTCCGTTGACCAACTTCGAACAGGGTTGTGTATAGGGCCGTGCATTCATCTCGTCTGCGGAAGCCGAACTGCTCCTCCCGGAACCACCCCTGTTTCTCGACTACCGCCGTGAAACGGAGTACCAGTACCTTCATAAGCAGTTTAAGCCCCACGTCCATGAGAGAGATGCCCCTGTAGTTATCCACATAGGAGAAATCGCCCTTCTTGGGAATCGGAACAATCTACGCCACCCTCCAGGCCTTCGGGATTTCTCCTGAGGCCCAGATGCGTTGCAGAAGCCGGAAGAACACTTGTCCTGCTCTAAGGCGCTTGCCCCTGCGGATTTGCTCCTCTCCCGCGAAGAGAACCTTGTACACTTCGGCCGGTAAGCCGTCCTGTCCAGGTGCCTTTCCACATTGCATAGCCTTCGCGGCAGCCGCGAGTTCGTGCCAAGTGAGGTCCCCATTGAGACTCTCCACGGCCGGTTCCTGCGCTATATCACTGAGCTTATTCAGCCAGTACTGCCGGTCCAAGCTAGTGCCGTGTGTATCGCGGTTGAGCGCTTCAAAATGTCTCCCCCATCGGGCCAGGAATTCTCCTGGCTTGTATAGGTGTCCGTCTTCATGACGGATCGGTTGAACACCGCCCCCCCTCGCGTACGAGGCGCCGCCACTTGTTCGCTTCACCCAGTGCCAAGGCCTACTCTTGAGGCAGGTGCCCTTTGAGGCAGGTGCCCTTTGAGGCAGGTGCCCTTTGAGGCAGGCGCCTTTTGATTTGATGCAGGTGCCCTGTGAGGCAGGTGCCCTTTGAGGCGCCTCGACTCAAAGCTTGCGACTTACCGAAGCCATTGAGGTTGAGGGAGAGGTTTGCAATGGGCGTGGCATAGCTGAACAGGGGCTCGCCCGTGCTCCTGAGAAACGCCAGCTCCTCTGGCAAGCGTTGCATTAAGTCGATCATGAGCGCCGAGCCCCGGTAGTAGTGGATCTCCAACACGCGCGGGCAGTACAGCGGCTGGCGCTGCTGCGGCTCCCGATTCAACCCGAGGATGGGCCCGCCGTACTGGCGCTCAAATGCAGGCCTGTGGGGCGGAGCGGTGAAGAGTGGGATGGGATGCGGTTCACTTTGTGGAAAGCGTGGAGAGGGAAGTTGCTGCGGTTCAGACATGCAGACGATGTTGTGAGCAGCGACAGAGCTAGAAGGGAGAAACGCGTGTGGTTCGTGCGCTGAGTGCTGCGTTTGAGGAACCCATTAGATGCCGGATTCATCAGGGGGGTTCAAGAATGTAGCATCATGGGCACAAACAGTTGGAAGCAAACAGCGTGAGTGAGGTCACAGATGCCGCTGCACTCGGTGAGGGGGAAGGAGGAAGAGTATGAGGGGGCAGAGGGGGGGGGGAGGGTGGGGGAATTGGAGGAGGGTTGTGGAGGAGCTAGTAAGAGGATTCGCAAGCTCACACCTAGAGTTTGTGAGCACATGAAAACTGACCCATCCAACCACTCACCTTCTTGCCCGCCCAACCAGCCCGCCCACCCGCACACCTCTCCGTGACGAAGCCACAGACTAAGTTGGAAAAACGCTAGGTGTAGGGTTGCGTACAGCGTATATACACTACGAAATGCGATACTCTGCGTATCAGATTGAAATTCGCGAAAATACGCCCGGGCAGCCCGGGGAAAAAAAAACCGAAAATGTTTTGCGAGATCTCACGAATTGGCTCAGCACTACAATCTTGCTCACATTTGCGAGCGGGCTATCAAAATTGAGGTTTGAGGTAGGAAATCCAAACTCATTCCCAACCACTTTTTGCCTCCCAACCGTACCCAACATCACTTCACCACTTAGCCCCAACCCATCCAGATTGCACAACAGACTCACCTGCGCCAAAGGTAAGTGGTATACCTTCCCTTGACATCCAGTTTGCACGACATACTCACTTGCCCCAAAGTCCCCCTCCTTCCCCCTCTATACCTTTTTTCCGACCGCTGCCCGAAGCTTTTTTCACCCTGCCCGGCTCAACGTATTTGAGCGTACCACCACCCCCTTGACGGAGCGTACAGGGTATGTATCCTAGCGTTAAAACGCTAGAGTACAATACTCGATGCGCGTATTTTCCAACTTAGGCCACAGATGGTGGGCGCATGGGTTCCCCGTCCTATTCAGGTACATGCCCCACCTCTGCTCTGTAACGTCCGCGGACGGAAATGACCCTGGAGATTGTAAACGCATTCCGCTGCGCCTCTGGGTAACCTCGTTTTGACCCAGTGGGTAGCGAGGCGTTATTCTGGTTTCAGAGCTTAGGGTTGGTCATATTTTCCCCACACGGCTGAGGTCGTGGCGAGAACTCGAATGTGCTAAAGTACAGCTGCGGTTGTATCCAGTCGCCAAGCCAGCGAACGATCCTAGCCGCTGGCCTTGCCCACCAGCGAAGTCGCTGCTGCCCTTCAGCGAACAGGTCCTTGCGAGGGCCGACTCCCTGGAAACCAACGAGGACGTTGGCACCAGGGGGGGACGAGTGTAACGTCTGCAGACGGAAATTACCCTGGAGATTGTAAACGCATTCCGCTACGCCTCTGGGTAACCTCGTTTTAACCCAGTGGGTAGCGAGGCGTTATATGCTCCGTCAAGCACGTGCTTCTGAGTCGACTCACGAGCAAGTGAGAACTGACCACCTACCCACCCACCCACCCACTCACCCAACCACCCACTCACTCACCCGCTCGCCCACGGCCCCACCCACCCTCGCCCGCTCACCTCTCTTGGTCGGTGACAAAGACACACACGGTGGCGCCCGTGTTCCCCGGCCGCGCATAGCTCGTCGCATTCAGGTACGCGTCCCACCGCTGCTCCGCCAGGCACCTGTCCCACGCCCAGTTGCCGTGGCGCCTGGGCTTCCCCATCACTGACGCTAGCCCCGCCAGAGTCTGCAGGGGGTGTGGCGTGGGAGGTGGGTCAGTAGGGAGCTTGGACTGGCGGCTTGGCGCCTGGGCTTCCCCATCGCTGATGCCAGCCCTGCCAGACAAGGGGAGAGGCAGAGAAGGGATGCGCAGCTTACTCGGATCTGGCTGGCGGTGGTGAGCGCTGAGCCACAATCAGATGGGAACACAGGAATCTCAGACTCACTCGGATCTGGCTGACGGTGGTGAGCGCGTGCTGCTCGAACAGCTTGGCGCGCTCGTAGCACCACATGTCGAGGTGCTGACGGCGGTCGGTTTGGTACGAGGAGTGCCGCGAGTAGCACAGCCACGCCGCGAACGCCACACCCGAGAGCAGCCATAGGGCGAGCAGCGCGCCGAAGACGGGGCCTGTGGATTGGGGCAGGGTTACATAAACGTGGCGGCATGATAAGATGCATGGTCCCCATGGTTACCATCACCATGGTACGCTGCCCTAGCTTGCGGAAGAACGGCGGGAAAGGGCCTGATGTGGGGTGGGGTGAGATGATAAAATCATCTGAGTCTTCCAGGTTTCCTCTGAACCTTAACCGCGAGTCGCTGGAAACATTGCGCTGCATGACGGCTCCGTGCATTCCAGTGAGAGCCTCCGAGCCTCCGAGCCTCCGATCTTCCGAGGGCTAGAGGATCAATATTAAAGTCCAACTATCCGCGTGACACGACGTGCCCGCCGGAAGGATAATATGATATCATATCATATCACATGATGTGGAACTTAGAAAGCTTAGTAACTTCTCGGTGGTGGCGGAGTTGCTAAGCCAGCTTCAGGAAAGCATCACGAACGAGTCGCTGGTGAATAACGGAAATACCACTTCGAGAATAAGGGTTTAGCATGATTTCGCAGGAAAGTCGCTTCAGGCAGTCGTTCCACCAGTACTCCTAGTAAGCTTGTATTTACGACGGGCATTCGAAGATCGAAAGTTATACTTCCACCAAGTACTCCTCATAAGCTTGTGCTATGTCTAAATGCTCGAATGTTCTGCTGTCAAGTTGACCTGCTTTACCTCGAAACACTGCGAGTTCCCGAATCGCCGCACTCTCGCCGCTCGAAAGCGGCAATGACTCCGAGTCGATGTCGTGAGAGCGCCGCTGCTTCCGAGCCAAGACCGAGCTAAGTGACATTATTCGCGTCATCGTCATTCGTTTCCTCTACTCAAGCTGTTTATCATGAAGCGAGACTCTCGGAGGGTCCGGGGAGCCGAGACACTCAAATTTCAGATGTTCAGTCTCATGGACTCCCCCACGAGGGTGAATCTATGGCACAAGTCTGCCCTGAGCATCCACATCGGTGCGCCAGCCACTGTGGAAGCCTCACACGAGGACTGTAACCGCCCACTGAAGGGGCTTCGACGAAAAGACATGGCCATGCCGAGCAGGGCTGTCAATTGGTTTGGGACCAATACTTGGGTGGCTGAGGTCCCCCGAAAACAGCCCTGAAATTTCGGGAAAGCGACCGAACTGAGCCCTGAAGCGTACGTGCTGGGGTCCAAACCAGAACTTCAAATCAAACCTGCGCCGGAGTCTGTACTTTGCCGAAGAGAAAAAAAACTTCGTAATCGCACATCAGGTTACGCAAGGTGCTGAGTTGGGAGGCCAGCCTATTTTCGCAGGAGAATTTGTATCAAATCTGATAGAAGTGCACATTTCTCAGGTGCACATTTCTGGGATGCGGGAGTGTGTGGGAGAGACTTGTGAGTGACTCGCTTTGGAGAGCAAAAAAAAAACAAATCCGTGGTTTTGGGGAAGGGGAAATGGGGGTGTGGGAGGAGGGGACATTGGAGTATTGTCTAGGGCTGTGGGGGCTTGTCGAATTCTCTGGGGGTGCGAGGGGGGTGGGAGGAATGTCTCCGGGTGTGGGGGACTTCATCGATCTTCCTCTGTTCGGTTGGGGTGTGGGAAGAATGTCTCTGGTTTGGAGGACTTCGGAATTTTCTGGCTGGGGGGACTCTCTGGGGTGCGAGGGGTGTGGGAGGAATGTCTCTGGGTGTGAGGGACCTCGAGGAATTTTCTGAGTCCGGGTGGGATGTGGGAGGAATGTCTCTGGTTTGGAGGACTTCGCCAAATCACCCTAGCTGAAGGAGAAGGTTGGGTGGTGTGGTTGGGCGAGGAAGGTATGCCGAAGTCAGGGAAGGTCAAGACCCCGATACGGAAAATCAGGAAAAAGGCCTCAACTCCGCCCTGAACGAATCCGGGAAGGGGCCGAACAAAACCCCTAACCATCACTGGCTAGTCCCGAATACAACCCCGAAACGTCAGGCCCTGACGGAAGGCTTACCCAAAATGTTCAGGGCATTAAGCGCATTTGCCCTTGACTCGACAGGCCTGATGCCGATGCCGTCCTTTTTCCGCACCAAAGAACGGTCATTAGCCACTTGCGCACGTTCCTACAAAAGGTGCAGCGCCCCTTCTGATTGGTTCGCCTGTGCGAGGCGGGAAGCTAAGGTCACAAAAACAAGGCTCGAGGAGAATTGTTGGGTGGGTTGTGTGGCTTGTAAATTGATCAATATAGGGATAGAAAGTGTAACAAAATTATGGTATCATATTTGCGACATACAATGTATCCATTTAGAGTGAAGATATTCCACCACATATTGTAAACTTCATATACGTGTAAGGAACAGTTAGAATGATAGAATAATCAAGAATGGGCGAGTACAAGGGAATATAGCCTAATGGGTTGTACTCTCTAAGGCACAACCCTATATAGTCTACACCAACATACTCAAATATGTTTGACACACATCCTAGACTGGATAGGGGCAATGCCTGGTGAGAGACGAGCAGCTCAAGGTGGCACTACAAGTCCAGCCACTAGGAGAGGCCACAAGTCCAGTCATGATTCAATCAAAGGTCTATACACAATCAAAGCCCTAACAAATGAGAGGCTACAGGAACAAGACCAAGCAGTATACAGTGCCGCTGATGATCTTTAGGCGCAAGCGCCTTCGTAAAGATATCAGATGTATTAGCACCAAAGGCCAAGTGTACTACGCGAGCCTGGCGGCGCTGCTGAAGCTCGCGCAACAGGAAGTACCGCAGCTGGATATGTTTCGCTCTGCCCTCCAGACGAGGCTCCTGACACAGGAGGATCATGGCCCTTTTGTTAGCGTACAGGACTGGGGCAGAGCTAGGCCGCTCCCCTAAATCGGTCAGCAAGAAGGTCAGCCAGCGGAGCTCCTGTGCCGCCATGGCACCGGCGTAGATCTCAGCCTCGCAGCCGGACTGGGCAACATACGAGGAGCGAGTAGCTCTCCACGAAACAACACCTGAACTAATGCTAAAACAGTAGCCCTGCGAGGACTTAAGGATCTTAGCGTCGTCTGCCCAAGAAGCGTCTGTATGCCCAGTAAGGACCACTGGCCTGCGTCCTCCTAGCACTAACCCCATGCCCGATGTACTTGCTAAATAACGCAAAACTCTCTTAGCAGCCGACTACTGCGGTGGTCGGTGTCTGCCAGTGGCCACAAAGTGAGCCAGGATGCTGAGAGGGTATGCAAGATCTGGACGAGTGCAAGTCATCAAGTACATGGGCAACCCATCAGTTCTGCGTAAGGACCACTAGGCTCTACAGACTCCTCAGGAACTGGAGCTGAGAGCCTGTGGTCTACTGGCAGAGGTGTGGGTTGTGCGAAGGAAAACTGAAGACCGAACCTCTGAACGACCTAGCGTACCAAGTGTGACTGCGAGAGAGTGATGGTGCGCGCTGCTCTGTCCCTGGAGATCTGCATGCCAAGGTGGCGGCGCAGCTATACTAGGTCAGTGCAGGTGTGTCTCTTCAGCAGCTCGGCCTTCACAGAGGCCTGTGCGTCCATGTCTGCAGTAGCGAAGACCAGGTCATCTATGTAAACAAGGATGTAGAACGGAGTCTGGCCAGCACGAAAGAAGAGCGAGGGGTCTACAGAGGACGGAAAGAACTGTGGGTCAGCTAGGGTAGCACATAGAATGTGGTGCCACTTACGGGGCGCCTGTCGCAAGCCGTAGACTGGGCGCAGCAGGAGCCACTGGGTCCCAGGAGGGAAGGTACCAGTAAAGACCTGACGGCGTCGCAGGTAGACCTGCTCGTGTAGGTTGCCCTGAAGAAAAGCAGAGGAGAAGTCGAGGGAGTGTAACACGTAGTCATGCTGTACTGCTACGTGTAGGAGCGCCCGAAGAGTTGTCATCTTCGGGGTCCGTGCGAAGGTCTTAAAGAAGTCCACCCCCTCACGCTGACAGAAGCCTCTGGCCACGTAGCGCGCCTTGAACACAAGCGGCTCTCCAGGGGGGCGCTTGACCTTGAAGAGCCACCGGCCATCGACTATGTTCCCCCCAGGTGGGGGAAATGTGTCGACGTAGGTGCCTGTGGATCTCCAAGATGGCATCTCCTGCTCCATGGCAGCTATCTACTGAGAGGCCCAGGGTCCCGAGGTGGTCTCAGCGTAGGTGCGAGGGGTCGGGATGTCGAAAGCGTCTGGGTCACCCTCAGGGACTAGCAGCATGGAACAGAGATGGGGAGCAGCCTCAGACAGGAAAGCAAGCTCGTACTGCCGGTCCTCCATAGCATCACTGCCGAGGGCAGGAGCACCCCCGACGGCCGAAGGACGGGACCAGAGACCAGAGCAGTGGCGCAGTCATGGCGGCAGGTAGAGGCGAAGTAAGCGACAGCAGCGACAAGAGCGTCAAGAGGAGAAACAAGAACAGACAAGTCGGTCACGAGAGAGGCAAGGACCCGAGAAACAAGAGGACGAGAGGCACGAAGGTAGTCAAACAGGGAGGGAGGCGCGACAACAAGAGAGGACGGTGGATGCAACGATAGGAGGGAAGGACAAGATGTGTGGGAACGAAGCAACATAGGGTGAGAGCGCGGAACAGGAGAGACAGGACGAGCACGAGAAGGACAGCGAGACCAGACGTGAAACGGAGGCGTCGGGTCAGGAGACAGAGGAGGATACACAGGAGGGGAACGGGGGGGAAGACGAGCCGGAGACGAGTCTGGGGGAGGGAACACAGGGCCATAGACAGGAAGAGGAGGAGACGATAGGAGAGGCACACAGGCGCGGTCAGGGGAGGGAATGCGGAGCAGGCGAAGGGCGGACACCGGCGGCGTCTACTGCTGCTGCGGCTGCAAGACGCCGACACCGAGACCGCCAGCTGCTCCACGGCTACCTCCAGAACACTCCACTCCAGCACCCCCAGAAGGAACACCCTTAGAACCTGGAACCCCCGCAGCACCGGCACCACCCCCGGGACCGCCGGGATAAGCCCCAACAGGAACCCCAGGACTAGCACCCTCCTCAACGCTAGCACTCCCAGAAGGCACGAACTGCTGCAGCGGCGGCGGCAACGACGGCTGCGGCTGGGGCGGCTGCGACGACGGAGCAGGAGACACCGGGGAGAGGGCAGGTGGCAAGGACTGTGGTGCAAGGCCACTAGAGTCAACAGAATTCTCGACACGAACAACCGAAGGAAGGGGGGTGACGTCAGACACACCAGACGGAGCACGATGGGGAGGGGGAGGAGCAGGGGCGACCGGAGGAGGAGGAACCAGGAACAGGGGGGGGGTAACCGAGGGACCACGGTGGGGAAAGCGGTGCTAGAAGGAGACGGACTTGTCAAAGGTGACGTCGCGAGAGTGAAAGAACCGGTGAGACTGTGGGTGGTAGAAATGCTAGTCAGACGAGTCAAGGGGAAAACCTAGAAAGACACAGGGGACTGTGCGGGCTGTGAGCTTGTCCATGCTAGAGGCACGAACGTGAGCAAGGCAGCCCCAGACGTGGAACTCAGACGCGTCACTACGAGACCCGGTGCAGAGGAGTGTCGGTGAAACCTGCGGCTGCTGAGAGTGCGGCCACAGGTTAAGCTGGTCAGAGGCGTAGCGAACTGCGAACGGCCACAGAAAATGGGGTGCACCGACATGGATCATGGAGGTACGAGCGACCTCCATGTCCAAACCGATGCGGCGCTCAGCGACTCCATTCTTCTGTGGGGAGTCCGGCAGGGTGTACGACTGGGTGATACCCTCCGCACGACAGAAGCGACCGAGGCGGCCAGATGCGAACTCGTCACCACGGTCAGAGTGAAGACGCAACACAGGGAGACCTCGGTGCACACGCGTAGAGACAAGCCACGGGATAAGAACGTCTGGCACGTCGGCCTTCCGCTCCAGGGGAAACACGGTGGTGTAACGAGTGTGGTCATCAACGAGGACGAGGAAGTAACGCTCACGACGCGGCCCATGGACGGGGGCAGGGCCCCAGACGTCTATGTGCAAGGTCTGCAGCAGTGCACTGGTGGGGGGGGACGAAGAGGAGCGAGGGGTACGGCGGAGCCGACCCTTGACGCAGGGGAAGCACAACGGCGCGGGTGAGGGGGGTAGTGCAGGGAATGACTCAGGGAGACCTAAAACAAGACCGTGCTGAGACATGTGACGAAGACGAGGGAGAGCCGGGTAACCTAGACGGTGGTTCCGTAGTAGCGTCGGGTGAGTAAGCGACCGACACGAGCAAGCCGCAGCAACCTGGGAGACACAGCCACCTGGGGAGACGTCCCAACCAGGGGGGGGGGGCGGTGTTCAGCGTGACAGGCCAGACACCAGGTCCCGGGGGAAAGTGGTGAGGGAGGCACCTGAGGCGGCCTCGGTACAGACATCGTCTCGTGACCAGGGAACATAATGGTGACGCCAAGGTCCTGGAGGCAGCCGACACCAACTAGGTTCCTAGAGAACGAGGGGAGGTGCAGGCCTGTAAGAGAGCCCGAAGGAACCGCCGGACATGGAAGGGTAATGGAGCTGCAGGCGACTATAGGGCCGGAGGAGGGGTAGGCAAGGGAAACTGCGGTGGTAGCGGCAAGTGGCGTGAGTGTATTGGAGTCCCGAAAGAAGCACCGCGAAGCGTCATATTCAAGGGTGAAGGAGAGCGCGGCAATGGCGGCAGGAGCCGAAGAATCTAGGGAGGAGCCTAGGCTAAACAAAGCAGAAGATCCTACGCCTGACGCAGCAGGGGAGTCTTATCTAGGCACACGTGCGCTAGGCAACAAGGGGTAAGAGGAACCAATCACACTAGAGTCATCGACATGCAGCACAAACAATGTAGAACTAATCTCGTCCATGTCCATATAAAAGATCTAAACACCACGGCAGAGCAAATTGAGCCAATCGGGAAGATCGGGCGACGGGCCAAAGCGGAGACGAAATAGGTCGTCCAGGCGACTGAAACAACGGGTGGGGGTTTGACCGAACTTAACGCACACGAGGCCGCGGCGAGGACCGGTCTGGAGCTGATACTGGTAGCGCTCGTCACTAGAACCACCACCCGACGTCACACTGCACGCACGACCACTGCGATCGCCGCCACCACCAGCGCCAGGCCACCCAGGCGGGAGACGACCGACTCTCCGCTGCTTTTGCTGCTGCTGCTGCGGCGTCTGCTACTGCTGCTGCTGCTGGTGGTCCAGCGAGGGTACCTGCTGCTGCTGCTAGGACTGCTGCTTGGCGGCACCAGCCCCAGCCCCTTTTTCAGCACTACCAGCGGGCAACCCGGCTCCACCACCGCCTCCACCCCTACCTCCGCTACCCCCGTCGCGCCCAGCCTTGGGGCGGCGAAACTTCCCCGGACGGAACTGTCTCACCCACATCAGCAGAGTCGTCAGAGAAAGTACACTGAGCGGGTGCACAACCCTGAAAGATAGTGACCGGCACAGTACCGCTAGACTGGGCGATAGAGCGCTGGCGGGTTTCTATGGCAGGTAGGGTATCGACAAAGTCAGTGAGTGTGAGGTCAGCAAGGTGGAGACTAAGAAAGTGATCGCGGGCGATAGCAAGGCGGTCAAGAAGGCAGGTGGCAAGCAAGAAGAGGGTAGTGCAAGTGGAGGGTTGAACCACACTAAGCTGAGCTTCAATGCAGGCAGCGCGTCAGGTCGAGTCCAGCGTGCGCAAGTGGGCGGCTAGGTTAGTGACAGTGGGGAAGGACACAAGATCAGGAAAGTGCATGGGCAGGATCAGGCGACCGACTGAGGCAGAGGGCGGGTTGGAATAGCATGCGACAACAACCTCTAGGAATTCCTGGGCAGTCCTGACCGACCTAAAGTGGGGATGCTCAGACAAGGGGAGGGCATGACTGATTGCGAGTTGTGCGACAGCGTCACGCGGCAACTAGACTGCACGGGCAAAGGCAGCAGGCAACGGACTCACGGTCAGCAGACTGGGGTCAGTGGGCAGAGCAGCAGGGTGGTCAGGGCAGGGGAGCGTACCGTCGATGTGGACTGCCAGGGAGTGGCCGTCTTGCAGCTGACCAGTGAGCTGACGGCAGAGGTCGACGAGCCATGTGTCGAACTCGACCGACTGATCCTCCGCGTCAAAGCGCAGCACCGAGTCTGCCATGATAGTCGACGCATCGTCAGAGAGGCGGTATGCGGGAAGCAGTGGGGTGCAGGGTAGTGCCGCGCGGTACAGTGCGGTGCAGGGTAGTGCGGCCCGGTGCAGGGCATTGCGGCCCGGTGCAGGGCGGTGCAGAGTGGTGGGGTGCGGTGTAGTACGGTGGCTGGAGCCGCAGGGGCCGGCTGGAGGGTGACAGGGCCGGCTGATTGACAGGGCCAGCAGGGCGACAGGGCCGGCTGGGCGACGGGGCCGGCTAGGTGGCAGGGTCGGCTAAGCGACGAGGGCCAACGGGGTCGACGGGGGCCGGCTAGGCGACGGAGCCGGCGCGGGTTGGCTACGGGACGGCTACGGGCCGGGCGATGGGACAGGGCCGGCTACGGGCGCGGGCGCGGGAAGGGCCGGGCTACGGGCGAGGGCACGGGACGGGCCGGCTACAGGCGCGGGCGCGAGACGGGTCGGCTACGGGACGGGCCGGGCGACGGGACGGGGCCGACGACGGGTGCGGGCGCGGGACGGGCCGGTTACGGGACGGGTCGGGCTAAGGGACGGGCTGGCTACGGGCGCGGGCGCAGGACGGGCCGGCTACGGGACGGGACCGGCTACAAGACGGGCCGGGCGAAGGGACGGGCCAGCTACGGGCGCGAGCACGGGATGGGCCGGCTAAGGGTGCAGGCGCGGGATGGGCCGGCTACGGACGCGGGCGTGGGA
This sequence comes from Closterium sp. NIES-67, assembly GCA_027943415.1. Taxonomy (NCBI): domain Eukaryota; kingdom Viridiplantae; phylum Streptophyta; class Zygnematophyceae; order Desmidiales; family Closteriaceae; genus Closterium; species Closterium sp. NIES-67. The sequence continues at coordinate 528,601 of BQMB01000999.1, forward strand.
CGGGCCGGCTACGGGACGGGGCCGGCAACGAGACGGGCCGGGCGACGGGACGAGGCCGGCGACGGGAATGGGCGCGGGACGGGCTGGCTGAGGGGAACGGAACGGCCCCGCTATAGGACGGCTAGGGCGGCTACAACCTAGGGCAGAAGCGCTCGTGGGCGGGTGGGACCTAATGTCACAGGATCAAATGTGTCGAGGAAATGTCCTACTATCGATTGATATAAGGCGCTTTTATCTTTCAAAGTACATAAGGTAACCAGGTCTATCCTATCCCAAGAGAATAGACCCTTCTAGAAAATAGAATCACCCTGCGTATAGCCACGCGGGGCTATTGGCTTTAAAGGATTACGGCAGGATTACGCTAGATATAGCGCGCCAGAACACCCCGAGCCTAGTCGGTGATGTAATGAAAATAACAGGATAAACCAAAGGTTTATGGAAAAGAAGGAATAGGAATCCAAATGACCTGAGATAAAGACCAAATGAATCAGGATAAAAAGAGGAATGAAATGGAAAGGGAAGATGGAAAGGAGAAAGGAATGGAATGGGGTTGTGCTCTCACACTTCCCCCCCTCAAAGCTGGGTGGTAGACGTAACACCCTGCTTGACAAGGTAGTCGCGAAGAGGACGACGAGCGTGATCCATCTCGGATTTAGAGACCCAGCTATCCTCTGAAAGATCATAACCCTTCCAATGAATGAGAAGCTCCACGTTGCCATTCCGGCAATGGCGTTGATCAAGGATGGACTCGACCTCGTACTCGGGTTCATCATGGACGAGGACGGGCGGCGGCGGCGGCGGTTGGCATCCAGAGAAGACTGTGTTGGGATCTTGGTAGGGCTTCAAGAGCTGGACATGGAAGGCGTTGTGAATCTTCCAGGTAGCTGGCAGGCGTAAGCGGAAGGTAATGGGAGTGACCTCTGCTTTAACAAGAAAAGGCCCGCAGAAGCGAGGTCGCAGTTTGGATGGGAGATGGCAGATGTCAAGATTGCGTGCGTCGAGCAGGACTCAGTCTCCCACGGTGATGGTGTGGTCGGTGCGGTGGCGATCGGCCTCGCGCTTCTGTTGTTGCTGAATGTCGAGAAGGCGCTTGTGGTCCGATCCCAAAGCTGATGCATGGTCGTGATGAAATCATGAGCGGTATGTTTGGCTGTTGAGGTGTGAGTGGGTGGCGTCTGTAATAAAGGAAGAACGTCGTCTGTCCGGTAGCAGCGTGAGTAACATTGTTGTAGGCAAACCTCAGGACTGGCAGATGCAAGTCCCATTTGGAGATTTCATCCTTGCAAGCTCCTCGGATTAGTTTCTCTACAATTTGGTTAAGACGCTTAGTCTGGTCAGCTGTCTGCGGATGGTATGTAGATGACATGGCGAGTCAGGTCCCGAACAGAGACATCAGTTCCTTCCAGAACTTGCTGGTGAACTTGGGGTCTTGGTCAGAATTGAGAGTGGTTGGAATGCCATGTTGTGAAATGATGTAGCGAACAAAGAGTTGTGCTCTCTCCTCGGTGCGTGCTGTCGTGTGTGTTGGAATGAAGTGTCCCATTTTGGAGAACTTGTCAATGACGACGAGGATCGCGTCATGATCGCTTGTGGTAGTTGGTAGCTCGGTGATGAAGTCTAGGCTGACCATTTGCCATGGCTGTTCAGGGACAGGAAGAGGCTGTAGCAGACCCACCTTTTTCTGCTTGCTGCTCTTCATCCGCTGACATGTAGTGCACGAGGTGACGAATTTGTGTACGTTATCTGCCATGTGGGGCCAGTAGTAGTGTTTGGCGATACCGGTAAGCGTCTTGTTGCTACCGAAGTGTCCCGCGTATAGGACGTCGTGGTATTCTTCAAGTAGTAACTGCGCAATGGAGGGTAATTAGGTACCCAGATCTTCGTTGATCCTTTCCGGTACGCGATGTCGTTGTCCCACAGTAGCAGATGTCGCTTTTCTGCCAAGGGAATTTCGGGGTCGATGGTGTACCTGTATGTGAAGAGTCCCTTGAGGAGTGGATTCATCCCTTCTATTTGGATAGCGGCAACGTGTGCAGGCCGGCTAAGCGCACTTGCTTTGTTTTTTTTACCAGGCTTGTACACGATGTCGTAGTGGAAGTGCGTCTCAAGGAAGTCGATCCACCGAACCTGTCGCCTGGAGAGGCTTGGTTGCATCTCCAAATATTTTAGGCTCCAATGGTCGGTGTAGACTGTTGTTTTGTGTCCTTCGAGATAACATTTCCATGTTTTGAAGGCGATGATGAGAGCCAGGGCTTCCTTGTCGTGTATTAGGTACTTGAGTTCTGCCCCGTGTATTTTTTTGCTGAGGTAGGCAATTGGTTGCAGTCCATTCCCCTGGTCTTGCATCAAGACTGCTCCCACTGTATGGTCGCTGGCGTCAGCTTCGATGACGTAGTCGCATTCGGGGTCTGGCAAGATGAGTACGGGTGCAGACGTGAGTGCTTGTTTCAGCTGCTCCACGGCTTCTTGATGTCTTGGTTCCCAGTTATAAGACGTGCTCTTCTTCAGCAGATTCGTGAGTGGCGGCGATCTTCGCGTATTGTGGCCCGAACCTGTTGTAGTAGTTAGCGAAGCCTAGGAACTGCTGTAACTCTTTCATGTTCTCGGGTGTTTTCCATGTACGCACGGCTTCAATTTTCTTGGGGTCGATGTGAACTCCTTGAGCGCTTACGATATGTCCGAGGAATCGGACATTCTTGAGGGCGAAGTTGCTCTTGGATAGTTTGACGTAGAAGCGTTCTCGTCGAAGAATCTCGAAGACGCGTCGTAGGTGTTCGACGCGTTCTTGCATGTCGCGCGAGTAGACGAGGATGTCGTCCAAGTACACCACCACGCACTCATCCAAGAGTGGGCGTAGGATGTGATTCATCTCTACTTACTCGTAGAATATTGCAGGTGCATTGGTGAGTCAGAACAGCATTACTAGATACTCGTACGATCCGTACCGAGTTCGGAAGGCAGTTTTGAGAACAGAATCGTCCGCCAGTATCTGCCAGTATCCGGGCCGCAGATCTAGTTTTGAAAAGACCGTAGCTCCCTGAAGCTGGTCAAGCAGGTCATCGATTCGTGGGATTGGGTATTTGTTTTTGATGGTCTGCTTGTTGAGAGCTCGGTAGTCAATGCACATGCGCACGCTTCCATCCGGTTTCGGTGTGGAGAGTTCTGGGGCACCGTATGGCAAAGTGGATGGTCGGATAGGTCCTTTGGCGATGAGATACTCGATCTGTTTTTTCATGTTGGCTAGTTCTGTAGGGCTGAGCCGATATGGTGCTCGGAAGGTCGGCTTCGAACCTGGTTCCTCCACGATCTCGTATTGGTGCGTTCGGTATGGCAGTAGCTCGTCCGGGAGGTCGTCGGAAAGAATGTCTTGGAACTCCTTCAGTAAGTCCTTGATTTTTTTTTGAGGTTCCGAGGCTTTCTCTCCGTCATTCTCCACCTCTGTTGCTATCGTCAGAAATCCGGTGTTGGTTTGCTTGACGTCCTTCTCGAACGTGGAGAGTGTCTCCACTAGGATATCTCCTGTATCGTCCCAATTGGGTAGCATGACTCTCCTTCCTTTGTTGTAGATGCATGCGGTGCGATTTACCCAGTTGATCTCGGGGTTGAATCGTTTTAGGAAGTCTCGCCCGAAGATAAAGTCAAGCCCTTTTATGTTGGTGATGGGGAGAGCAGATTTCCAGCGCAGTGGACCGATTTGTAGGTGTAGAACTGCTTTGCCGTACACTGGTAACTTGCTGCCGTCCACCATCGTTGCAGAAAACGCTGATGGCTTGCACTCTTCTCGAAATCGGTCGATGCTTGCCTTGTCGCATACGGTGTGCGATGCTCCGCTGTCCACGAGTGCTTGGAGGCGTCGTCCTTTGCAGATGACCTCGAGCACGAGGGGCAGGCGTTGCTCGGAGTACCCAAAGATAGTTTCATTGATTGGGTCATAGGGTACATCCCAATATTAGTTGCTTCGTACTCCTGAGCTGGCAGCTGGCCGAGGCTATTTGGAGAAAGTTTCTTCTCCTCGGCCCGGAGTTTCCGTGACGACTGTTCGTGTCGTTGACGAAGTTGCCGAGTTGGATGCATCCGAAGGAGTTCGGGGTTTTTGCAGCTTCTTGTAGACCCCGAGCTTCCTCTTGAGCTGCTTCAGCTCCACCGACGTCTTCCCTGGGGAACAGGTAGTTGCTGTTGGCTGGTGTCGGGAGAGGACGTTGACTCCGTGGAAAGGTCGGCTTCTTTCCACACTCCTTAATTTGGTCCCCAAGTTCTTCGGTACCGGTATGATCTCCACAATTTAATGTTTCTTCTAGAGTCCCTCCCGAAATTTCTCCAAGGCTCTAGCCCCTCGAGAATTACAAGTTTTCATAAAAGCATCTTCATATGATAACTTTAATGAATCATTATAATTTCTTGGGTCTTCAAGGAGTTTCCCCGTCTTGGCAGCGTCCTTTTTCGCGGAGCTAGATTTTTCCTTAGAGATTTCCTCTGGCAAAGACTGGTCGCCAGCTAGATCCGCAATCACTGGCGAGTCCCATTTTTTGTCTTCTGATTTGCCGAAGGATATCTGCCACTTTTGCATTCCCGATACTCAGCACCTGCAGCTTTCATTTTGTTGCAGTCGAAGATTCGATGACCCAGCACCCCGCAAAAATCACACGTGAAGTTGGTGTTTTTCAGACGTGGCCGCCCTTCGAACCTGTCGACTTCCATCGGGTCGGCAAAACTGGGGTGAGCCGAGCGGTTGCCCTGTCGCATACTGCCGACGTTCGCTCGTCGTGTCCCGGCGTTGACCATGTCAAAGCGTTCTGCTGCCGACACGACGTCACTGTAGCTCGCGTAGTTTGTCGCCGCTACCTGTTGTTAGAGTTCGGTCTTCAGCCTGGTGAGGTACGACTGTACTTTTTCCCCTTCGGTCAGGTCGGGAATGCGGTTATAAAATTCTTCCATCTGCTGCGTGTACTGTGCTACACTCCCGAACTGTCGATGGCGATGAATTTTTTCCCGGGCAAGGAAACCCGAATTTATCGGCTCGAAGAGTTTCAGCAGGTCGCTGCGGAACTGCTGCCACGTGGCTTCGTCGTAGATGAAGGTGCTGTTACCGCCGATCCACTCGAGTGCCGGCCCTCGCATCAGTGTTATCGCGAGTCGTACGAATTGTCCGTCCCAGACCGGCGAGCTCCATCTGACTTTGTGAAGTAGATCTCCATGCCGGCGATCCATCTGCGGGCGTTGGAGTTTCGAACGCTCGGATCGAACGGCTCAGGTGGGCGCAGTTTCGGAGCCTCAAATATTTGCTTCGACTGCTACGTCGTCGCCGTTATCATTTCGTGTTGCACGCCGGCGAATGGAGTTACTCACTCGAACTCGTTTCACCAAGCTTCGCGATCGGCTCGCATCTCCTCCTGAAGGGCGGCGATGCTTGTGAAGAGCTGGTGGGTAACTTCGGCGTTGTCGAAGTTCGCCATCCTGTTCAAAACACGCGCGGAGGGGGTAATTCGAAAAAACGCGGAGCTGGTGCTTACCACAATTGGCGTCGAATTGGTCGCCCCCGACGGTTTTTCGAGGCACGATCCCCGCTGCTTCTGCTTAGCTGAGCGCGGCCAAGTGTGAAAAGCTCTGATTACCAAGTGTTACAGGATCGAATGTGTCGAGGAAAGGTCCTACTATCGATTGATACAACGCGCTTTTATACTTCCAAAGTGCATCAGGTAACCTCGTCTATCCTATCCCAAGGGAATAGACCCTTATAGAAAATAGAATCACCCTGCGTATAGCCACGCGAGGCTATTGGATTTAAAGGATTACGGCAGGATTACGCTAGATATAGCGCGCCAGTACACCCCGAGGGTGGTCGGTAATATAATGATAATAACGGGATAATCCAAAGGTTTATGGAAAAGAAGGAATAGGAATCCAAATAGCATGAGATACTGACCAAATGAATCAGGATACAAAGAGGAATGAAATGGAAAGGGAAGATGGAAAGGAGAAAGGGATGGAACGGGGTCGTACACTCACACCTAACCTACTCATGATACCATGTTAGAATGATCAAATAATGGAGAATGGGTGAGTACAAGGGAATATAGCCTAGTGGGTTGTACTCTCTAAGGCACAACCCTTTATAGTCTACACCAACATTCTCACATCTGTTCGATAGGAACATCATTATGTACTGATGATGATAATGGCATAGGCGGTTTATCAAGAATGAAGTCGGGTAGGAAAGAGAAAGAGAAGTATATGAAAAATAATGTGTAGCTTGTTTGTTGGAATAAATATCGTGATGGCACCAGGGCTGACGTTAAAAAAAACCCCACCCTGAGCTGTCGACGTAAAAAAAGAAAGAAAGAAAGAAAAAAAACTAGAGGGCTCTGTTTTGGAAAATTGCCTACCCTGATCTGTTAGTGTTCAGAGACTTAAAACCCTGGAATTTCCAGGGTTCACAGAACGCAATCAGAGTCGAATTCAGCATGCCCCAATTGCCGCATTATCTCCTTTTGTAGACAGGGTCTTTGCTAGCCTTTTTTCTACGCGGTTAGACGAGGGGGGCTAGGGTGGGTGGGGGGCGGGGAAATCTATTTCTGATTTCCCAAACGATGTGAAAATAATAACTCTAACAAATCGGATGGCTCACAACTCAAGTGAGGGGGGGAAATCGAAAGGAGGGGAGGGGGGAATTGAAATCGAGGGGAAACGGGAGGGAATCAAAATCAAGGGGAGCGGGGAAGCGAAATGGAGGGGGAACGAGGATCAAAACGGAGGTGAGGGAGAGATCGAAATCGAGGGGAAGGGCGGACGTAAGTGAGGGGAGAAAAAGCCCTCGCAATTGGCCAATGAGCGCCGTGCGTGGGAGCGACTTCGCTCGCTTGCAGCGCCATGGAATTGACTTCAAATGGCAAGAGAAATCTGGGCCGTTAATCACGAGAATCCATCGACGATTGATAAATGTCGAAACAATCGCAATCAATCGTGACTGTCAAAGCGTGTTTGACTTTTAGTTATATCGCACGGGCACTTGGCGGAAATTCCCCTGAAAGGAAAAACTGCTGCTAGAGGCAAGGATTTTGTCATGCTAAGGCTTTGTCACTAGTACCCTTGCAATTAAGAGCGAATTGCCATGTATGAATTTCACTGCTCCTTTGGGTTTCCCAAGTTCTCACGATTTGTCGGGAGTAGGGGGGAGATGTTTTTTTTTTTTTTTTTTTTTTTTTGGGCATTGCACCATAAAAGATATACAACACAAAGATGACCTTCAGTCGTAACTGGTATGGGGTGATGTTGAGGCCTTCGCCAAATTATATGGGTTGCGGGAGTGTGGGAGGGGGAATGTCCGTACACGAGGACTTAGAAAAAAAAATTGGCGGAGGAGGGTGATGTCTCTGGCTATTAGGACTTAGTTGATATTTTGTGGGTTGTTGTTGGGTGTGTAGGGGGAATGTATGTACAATAAGACTTAGCCGATTTTTGTGGGTTGTTTGGTGTGTGAGGGGAATGTCTCTGGAGATTGGGGACTTTGCCAAAATTTCAAGGCTATAAGCCACATGGATGTCGCACTCAGGGTTCGTACGCATTGCTTCCTGAAAACTCAGTATTGGCATAATGCAAACCCTGAAATCTCAAGTGTTCAAAAACTTATAACATTGAAGGGGCTAGGGTTAAAAAAAGCCCAACCTTGAAAATTAAGGGCTGGACAAAAAAATACCCTGTGAAATCAGGTAACCATGATAAAATACCCTGATAACGACAACCCTCGATGGCACCCATTATGAATACCACAACACATATAATCGCTGTGAAAAAAAAAGTCGTAGAGATGAGACACGTGTATGCAGTACAATCATCTTGTTAGATTAAAGCGAGGCTGGAAATGTAAGAATACTATTCGCATTGGGCGCATAGAGGCCTTGCATTTTTTTACTTTGTGTTATAATTTCAAATATTAAAATGTGCATACTTGGATGTGGTTACAATGAGAACAACTATCGTGACCCCCTGCGTAGTCATTTCGAGCATAATCATTGTGGACAGAGGTGCACTGTCTCGTATGAGGTGTCACACGTTTCACATGTCCTAGCACATGCTGAAACCGGTAGAAACTACGTGAGAAGCCGGCTACTTTGTTTCAGCCTAAATTGGGTTCTGAATTAAGAAAAGCGCGATTTGGATGCGGGTCATGCGTTCTTGATTCCTCTGTATACTCCTTGCCTAGATCCATTGTTGCAATCTGCTTCAGCTCGACATTCTATCTATCACTGCAGATTTACCTCGACTATCATTTCTAGCAACGTACTCACAGCTCCAAATCTTCTGGTAAGCCCATGGACTTTCACTTAGTAACTAGCATAACTAGTAGAATAGAGACATTGCTCCCAGCATCGGTACGTGCCATATTAGTACCAGCGCATAGCGTTGTGCAAGGCGTGCTTGCACCCCGTTTGTCGCGCACCCAAGGCAGCAAGCGCATCGCTCGCTCCACTTCCACGGTGTCAAGCGCGACGCTCAACGCGCACCCGTAGAGGCGGGCGGCGTGGCACGTTCCCGTGGCGGCAGTCGGCGTGGCGTGCTCCTGTGGCGGCAGGCGCGGTCCTCATGCCGCTCCGGTAGCGGCGAGCGCGACGCTCGCTCCACTTCTACAGTGGCAAGCGCGGCGCTCGTCGCGCACTCATGGAGGCGAGCACGGCTCTCACCGCGGTTCCGTGCACTCTCGTGGTGGCGGGCGCAAGGCTCACCCCGCTCCCAGAGCTGCTCGCTCTGGTTCCATGGCTGAAGCAAGCGTGGCGCTCGTCGCGCACTCGTGGTGGGGCGCGGCGCTCACTGCGTTCCTGTGGCGGCCGGCGCTGCGCTCGCGATGCTCTCTCACCAATCCCTATCCCGCCCTCCCCACCTCCCCCTTTCCCCCCCGCCTCAATCGCCACACAGCCCCACTACTCTTTCCCCCCCTGCCCCTTGCCGCCGTGTATCCCCCCCCCCTCTCTCCGTCTCTGCCATCCCATTAGTTTCCTCCAGCCCACGCGCTACTACTTATGCCCGTCTCAGCTATCCACCTAATTGCACTATTTCTTTCTTCCTCCAAACCCTTTGCTTCCCTTCCATTGGGTGGGTTCTTGTTTCTGTTCATGCCTTCAGTATTCGCGAATGGTCATTTGACAAACTGCAAGCTCTCAGTATGTTCCCCCTCTCCTTCCCTGCATCTCCAATTTGTTCGTCTCTTCTTATTTCTGTCCCTCAATTTCTGTTTCTTCCTTGTTTTCCTGTTGCGCTGTCCACCACTCCCCCACTCTCATTCTCTCTTCGTTTATTCATTGCTCCCCCTCTCCTTCTCCCTTGGCGTTCCTCTTTCTGACTACCTTTTCTAGCAACTGTCCCTAACCAACCAATCTCACACCCTGGATTCTCCCTCCTTCCCCCCCCCCCTTCCAACCCTCCAATCTCCCATCCCAGGCACTACAACTGCCCGCCTCAGGTGCCCAAGCAATGCTGCTACCTCTTTCCCCACTCCGTCCCCCTTGCCTCCTCCTACATCAACCCCGCCTCTCGCTCTTTCTCATCCCATCGCTTCCCTTTATCCCATGCAATATCTCTGAGTACTTCATCCGCCAAGTTAAATGCACTCTCCCCTTTCCCCCTCTTTTCCCCTTGCCTGCCTCTTCCAAACCCCCACTCTCCCCTTCCCTCCCATCGCTCCTTCCCATGCAGGCAGCACTGTTGCCTGTTGCCACAACCCACCTAATTGCACTCTTACCTGTTTGCCACTTACTGTAACCCTCTCGCTCTCTCTCCAGGCCACCTGCTCTCCCCTTCCTTTCCTTCCCTTCCTCCCAGGCACTACTTCTGCCCTCCACTGGTGCCCACGCTATATCACTCTATCCGTGTCCCCTCGCCCCCCCTTGTCCCTTCCCCTCTCCTATTCCCTTGCTCCCTTTCATCCAGGCAGTATTTCTGCTTGCCTTAGCTGATCACACAAGTGCACTCTCTCCTTTCCCCTATATATGCTCGCCAGCATATGTTCCCAATCCCACTCTCCTTTCCTCTCCTTTCCCCCTGCCACCCTCTCTTCCAACCTCTTCTCTTTCATTCTATTTGTTCCGTCAATCCCAAGCGCTACCGCCATCGTCGTCCACCCAATCGCACTCTCTTATCCCTCTCCATCTCCCGTTCCCTTCAGATTCCACTCCCCCTTTTTCCCATCCCTCTCTTCTCTCCATCTCATTCATTAGTTCTGCCTGGCGCCGCATCTAACTCAATCACGCTCTGTGCTTTCCCCTTTCCTCCCTTTGCCTCTTTCTTGTCAACCCCTGTACATCCCATTTCCAAGTAAACTCTCCCTACACGGTAATCATCACTATTTCGTTTTCTCCAGTTTTGTAATGTGTACCCGCTTCTCGTACTTGAAAACGTTGATTCAAAGCACATGCTCTCCTTTCAATCAGCCAAACTAATTATGGGGAATCGAAATGGAGAGAGGGGTCTTTATAGCTCGCTACTCCCCTCATTGTCGCTCTCTTTCGCTCTCTCTCTCTCTCTATCTCTCTCTCTCTCTCTCTCTCTCTCTCTCTCTCTCTCTCTCTCTCTCTCTCTCTCTCTCTCTCTCTCTCTCTCTCTCTCTCTCGAACGGTCCTTCGTATTAACCTTATAATGGGTACAAGTGGCATACACTGGTGAATGTGAGACATAGGGCTCCCAGACATCCTACTGTTGCCCGGGCCACCCCTCGAAGGTAGGTTCAATTGTCGATTCAAGCTCTCCCCAGGTGAGCGGCTCGTCCATTGGACGCTCGTGGTGGAAGGCTCCCCCGGACGCCTGCCCGATCTTTGCATGCAAGGTAATGGCTTGTTGCCGCTGTAGTGTCACTGACCACCTCTGTCGGAATGAATGTATCAGCTTCTTGGTCACTGCGGACTTTTCGTCTGCGTGGTGATTCTCCCGGGCGGCTACTACCGCCAGCAGGCAGAGGAGTTCCCGGGTGTCGCTGCTGCAGCACTCGTATGTCTCTGTTGCCACCCCCAGGACTTTGACGAAGGTGAGTCTTTCGTCGTACAGGTCCCTTTTCTTCTCCTGCATCTCAGCCGCCATCCATCCTGTCCCCTTCCTTGCTGTTGGGTCCCGGGAGGAGATGGGGTCGGTGACGGTGACGTCACAAACCCATACCGCGCCTGAGTCCGGTTCTCGGAGGGTGATGTCGGCACGGCGTTGGGTCGTCTCAGGTAGGTATAGGGTCGACTCCTTGTGCACCACGAAGTGTGCTTCGCTGGCGAGGCGCGCCCCCAGGTTGACCAGTGCATTGTGTACCCGAATGGGTCCTCCGAAGGTGCACCTCAGTAGGTGGTTGGGCAGCCTCTTGTCCTTGAGCTCCCTCTTTTCTCTGCAGTTGCAGTTGTCGGGCAGGGAGTGCTGCAGCCCCATCCGGAAGGACAGGGCTGTGGCGAACTGTCCTTTGCTCATTGTGAGGTCCGGGCAGAAGGGGATGGCCAGCAGCCAGTCACCCACCCCCGGACCTAGCAGCGACAGTAGGCGCTGTGTGTGGCCCATGTTGGGGTTGAGGGCCAGTGCGCAGGAGTCCGCGACCAGATCGGCGTGTCGTGCCCCATGCACCTCAAGTGCAAGGGCGTGCTGCAGTTTTGTCGCCGACTCCTCCCGCGGCTGCCGCAGGACGGCTTGTGCGGCAGGTGGCAGGGCGGCTTCCAGGCAGGTGAGGAGGAGGTGCAGGGGGATTGGCGCGGTGTAGGGTGGGGACAGGAGGTCCCGTCCGGTTCCGAGAGGTGATAAAGCGGTGGTGTCGAGGGTGCGGAGAAGGTCGCCTGCCTGTACGGTGGAGGCCAGGTATGCGAATCCTACTTCCGCCACTGGGTCGAGGAGGCCTAGGCCTTTGATGGATATTGGCAGAGTGGACTGCCGCCAGAGGAGGTCCTGGTCCTCTGGTGTGTGTGGCTGTTTCAGGTTGCAAGCGGTCAGGGCGGCAGCCAGGAGATGTTTGCCCCACGCTGTCCAGTCGTGGGGTGGGAGCGTGCCTGGTGGCGTCGTCCGGAGCAGGTAGGAGGCTCACCGCGTGACGCATTTGTTGAGTAGCAGCATCGCGATCTGCGGCTGGAGTTGTTCGAGTAGCGGGAGCGCTGAGGCTGCTTTAAGCAAAGCCGCCTTCATCACGTGCTCGCACCTCGACGGTGTCCCGATGGGGCTGCCGAGGATGCGCACAGCGTCTGTCCGGAGGGGTATCCCCACGGGGATGTGCTCGGGGTCCGCCGCTACTGCTGACCAGGCCCCGCATTTTGCGGGGTTGCATTCAAGGCCTGCTGCTGCTATACGGCCGCTGAATGTGTAGAAGGCAGCAGCACACTCGGACGGCGTCCCTATAAAGGTGACATCGTCCGCGTACGCCAGCGTGAGGACGTTCAGGTATTCCTCGGCCGTCAGCTTCAGGGCCGGGTGCATGGCCAAGGCGAATAGTAGGGGACCCAGGGGGTCTCCTTGCCGCACCCCCCGTTCGCTGCTGAGGGAGGGGGTGCCGTAGGCGGGGTCCAGGAGGAGGGATGAGGCCCTGCCGTAAGAGAGTCTGGCCAAGGGCAGCAGCCGCTTGAGAGGGCTGTTCCTGATGGCGGAGAAGAAGGCCAGGCGTTCAACAGAGTTGAACGCGTTGGTCATGTCCACCTGCAGCACCAGGTGGTCCGGGTGCAGTTGTAGGTGCGAGCGTCCGACGTGGATGACGGTCTCGCCTCTGCCTTTCACCGCCACCCCGTACTGGAGGGGGAGGAAGTGCTGTTGGGCGGTTTCCGAGAGGAGCGAGAGGGTGGCCTTGCCCAAGATGCGAAAGAGACACTCCCCCACTGCTATGGGCCGGACCCCGCCCCCGGGCTTCAGGAACGGCAGCATCTTCGATGTGGTGAGCAGCTCTGTTGCCTCTAGAGGTACGTTCCCGGCCAGCGCCACGTTGACTAGCGTCGTAAGGTACTAGAGGACGTCGACATTAGTAACGGCACTTTCGCAGATGTGCTCGAAGCACATTCCCGTTGGCCCTGCACCCACGCCGTTTGGACAGCGGGCAGCAGCAGGGCTTTTAGCTCAGCGACTGTGATGGCGAGGTGGTGCTCCTCGGGTGTCTCAGCATCCGCGCCAGTAATGGTAGAGATGGCGGCTGAATTGGCGGCTCTGGCTTGGTGTTGCTGTGGTTGGGTCCACCCAGGAAGGGCGCGTTCAGCATGTGGGTGTTTAGCCAGTAGGGCGCTAAGTATTTCCATGCTCGGCTCGCATACAGGGGTGGACTCGAGGGCCTGGAGCGCTTTGCCCGCGGTGTCGTTTGCGTGCTAAAAGATTCCCTCATTTAGCCAGGGTTTCTGCCCTGGCGAGCTGGCCCGCGGTGTCGTTTGCGTGTCGTGGGGGCTGTGGTAACGCCACCGAGGCGATTGCCTCGTCATAGGGTGTCGCCCATTCCCCCTGTGGCGAATTCCCGCAGACGTCGTAACATGCTGTCCCAGTCGGGTTTTCTCCTCGAAGCTGTTGCCAGGGTTAGGTGCGGCAGGAAAAGGAGCAAGCGCCATCCGTTTTGCGAGAGGGGTGCCCGGGATAGGTGTAAGAGCGGTGTCAGGAGGCAGGAGGCGAAAGCCGCCTGGATTTCGCGTGGGAGGTGTTGGGCCAGGGGTGGTAGGCGAAAATCTTGCAGCTTCGCGATGTCCCACTCCCCGACGTTCGCGAACAGGTCTTCGCGCTTGGCGAGTGTCAGGGGGGAGAGGATACACCTTGCTGGTGTTGACCGGCGAGAACCTGCCGGGCCGCGGCGGGTGTTGGATGGGGCGGCCCGTCGTGTGGAATGTGCTGCCACATTCGCGCCTCGGGCAGGGGATTTGACCAAATCTTCCCCTTCTGAGTCACCTTCCCAGGTTACCCCTGCTGGGGGGGTATAATTGGGGTCATTTGTGTTCTGATCATCAGCGGCTGTTCCAACTCCTTCTTCCTCCCCAGTCCCAGCCCTTCCTTCTCTAACTGCTCCACTTGTTGTGGCTGCCCCTGCACTTCCCTTCGCTAGCTCGATATCGGCCTGACCGTCCGCGGCCACAGCGTTGCTAGTTGCAGCTGTATCTGTCTCGTCGCGCCGTTCGTTGGCCGGCTGCCCTGTTGTTGCCGCGAGTCTGTTCGCCTCGCGCTGCAGTCGTTCCGCGGTACGGCGGAAGGAGCGGCCTCCCTTGGCTGCCGACTTCCTGTTTTGTCCCGTCTGTTTCCGCCCGCCCCCGATACGTTTGATCGACATTGTTCGCTCGCGCGCCGTCGGGGCGGTGCGTTGCGCGAGTGGCGGTCTCACGTCCGTCGCTGCGCCTGTCACCCAGTGGTGTCTCTTCTCGTGCGCGCGCGCACGCTCTCCAACAGCTGCAGCGTTCGCAGCCCTTGGAGGGGGTGGCCCCTTGTCCGCCATGTCCCCGCTCCCCTTCACCGGGCTCGCGCATGGGATCTCCCATGCGTATGTTGCCTCCGCGACCGTTGCATCGTGGCCTCCGCCATCCACCTTCTCCTCCGCCGTCCCGGTCCCCTCCTCCTCTGCGTCCTTCGCATCTGTCATAACCCTCTCCACCCACTCTGTCTGGGCTGCCTCCTCCTCCTCCTCTTCCGCCAGCGGCACCACCAGTCGCTGGCGGATGTGGCGGTGTTGCGGGTCCCAGCAGGCCCAGCGATTCTCCACCGGAGCCGTCGCGGCCCAGCAAGCGTCTCCGCAAGGGCCATCTGGAGGGCTCTCCGCCAGCATCACCTCCCCCCGCGTCGCCTGAAAAACGAAAGTCGACTCCTCCGCCTCCTCCTCACCTCCCCCGTGGGTCGTGGTGCGGGGCTGCGCGGAGCCAGCCGTTGTCTGCGTCGGCGTCGGCGTCGCATGGCGGTCCCGCGTCGCGTCGGCCTCCGCCCCCCCCTCGCGCTGCCCCTCCATTGTCATTTCCGTCAATCGAGGCGGTGGCTGGGGTCGTCGCCTGTATCGGCGCGGTGGTGGAGGTGCTGGACTGCCTCCGCCCTCCTCCCCTTCCCGCTATGGCTCGGAAGCCGGATGGCGGTAGGTCATGGCGGCCTCTGATGTCACGCCGCCAGCAGCGTCGCGCGATGGAGGCCGCGTCGCTGCTCCTCTGGTGGCTGGCCTATGGGTTGCCGCCAGAAGCAGAGGCGGGGGAGCTGGATCTGGCCCCCCGCGCCATTGATGAGCTGAACAGGGCGCTGGTAGCGAACTAGCGCCTGGCGATCTTGGCCGCTTGTGCGGCTGTTCTGCGGGCGTTGGAGAGCCGGGCCAGTGCCCTTGTCCCGTCGTCCGTGTGAGAGCTGTAGGTGCTCGGCGGGGGCCTGCCAGGGAAGGGCTGTCCTCGCTATGGGGCACTGGTGGCGGTGCCGTAGCCATGTGTGTTAGGCTAGGGGGGAGCCTCCCCTTGAGGCATAGGTGTAGCACTTGCGCTGGTGTGTATAGTGATGTACTCAGGAACTTCTAGTCTGCTCCCCTCCCCCCCCCTCCGCCTTCCTCTTACGCGTGGCCGGAGGCCGCGCCGTGAGCGATGGCGGCCAAAGGCCGCCGGCGCGAACGCCACTTCCGAGGCAGTGAATCAAACCAAGAAGGAACTAAATAATGAGCTCTAGGATGGGAGAGGGAGCTTTATATACCATGGTCTCTCTCTCTCTCTCTCCCTCTCTCTCTCTCTCTCTCTCTCTCTCTCTCTCTCTCTCTCTCTCTCTCTCTCTCTCTCTCTCTCTCTCTCTCTCTCTCTCTCTCTCTCTCTCTCTCTCTCTCCCTCTCTCTATCCCCCCCCCTCCTCTTTTCTGCTCTTAATCTTCTCTTATTTGTCTCCCTTTTTGTTCCGTTTTCTCTTGCCTCCCTCCGTTCCTTCCATACCAGGCACTACTTTTGTACACCATCTCTGCCGACCTCCTTTACAGGATTGAACCAGCTAGCAACTGTATCTCTCGAACGTATGTTTATGTGATACCTTAGAGATGGTGGCAGAGACCACTGAAGCATCTGCGTGTCATGAATTGTCCCTATTTATACTAGCATCTCTCAGCTTGTTATTTCAGTAGGTACAAATTGTACTTGTTAAGTGAAATATCCGTATACGTTTTTGGGACGGTTCTATAAAAAATGTTATGCGCAGTGCTTCAACTGTGGATTATCACTTGCACCACTTGTGGGGCTCAGAGAATTTGTCATGTTCGAGTACCTTCAGAAACAACCGTACATCACGCCCCTCTGACTGGTAAGTCTATGCTCGACTTGGTATTGTTGAGGATACATGAGATGTTGGTTGACATGTTCGGCTTGTGTCCTCCAGATGCTCTGTTCTTTATGCAAGATGTTACAATGCAATTGCTATTCAAGGTTGAGCGATGAGCGTTGGGGCTAAACCATGCCAATTGATGAGCATGGTTGCACTAGAACCTTCTGGTTCTCACATCTCATCCGTTTCCATCTCTCTCTCTCTCTTTCTCCCTCTCTCTCTCTCGCTCTCTCTCTCTCTCTCTCTCTCTCTCTCTCTCTCTCTCTCTCTCTCTCTCTCTCTCTCTCTCTCTCTCCCTCTCTCTCTCTCTCTCTCTCTCTCCCTCTCTCTTTCTCTCTCTCTCTCTCTCTCTCTCCCTCTCTCTCTCTCTCTCTCTCTCTCTCTCTCTCTCTCTCTCTCTCTCTCTCTCTCTCTCTCTCTATCTATCTATCTATATATCTCTCTCTCTCTCTCTCTCTCTCTCTCTCTCTCTCTCTCTCTCTCTCTCTCTCTCTCTCTCCCTCTCTCTCTCTCTCTCTCTCCCTACATCTTTCTCTCCATCTCTCTCTCTCCCTCTCTCTCTCTCGCTCTCTCTCTCTCTCTCTCTCTCTCTCTCTCTCTCTCTCTCTCTCTCTCTCTCTCTCTCTCCCTCTCTCTCTCTCTCTCTCTCTCTCCCTCTCTCTCTCTCTCTCTCTCTCCCTCTCTCTCTCTCTCTCTCTCTCTCTCTCTCTCTCTCTCTCTCTCTCTCCCTACATCTTTCTCTCCATCTCTCTCTCTCCCTCTCTCTCTCTCGCTCTCTCTCTCTCTCTCTCTCTCTCTCTCTCTCTCTCTCGCTCTCTCTCACTCTCTCTCTCTCCCTCTCTCTCTCTCTCTCTCGCTCTCTCTCTCTCTCTCTCTCTCTCTCTCTCTCTCTCTCTCTCTCTCTCTCTCTCTCTCACTCTCTCTCTCTATCTATCTATCTATCTATCTATCTATATCTCTCTCTCTCTCTCTCTCTCTCTCTCTCTCTCTCTCTCTCTCTCTCTCTCTCTCTCTCTCTCTCTCTCTCTCCCTCTCTCTCTCTCTCTCTCCCTACATCATTCTCTCCATCTCTCTCTCTCTCTCCCTCTCTCTCTCTCTCTCTCTCCCTACATCTTTCTCTCCATCTCTCTCTCTCTCTCTCTCTCTCTCTCTCTCTCTCTCGCTCTCTCTCTCTCTCTCTCTCTCTCTCTCTCTCTCTCTCTCTCTCTCTCTCTCTCTCTCTCTCTCTCTCTCTCTCTCTCTCTATGTTTTCTCCACTAGGTTTTGGAGAAGCATGGCATCATCATTAAACTCTAGCGTCTTAGTTACCGGTGAGAGATCTAATGGTGAGTATGAAAAACAGTACAGGTTAAAATTTTGGCCGATTATTCGAGATGGTAATTGCGTTTATCGTAGCTTATCCTTGTGGTTGTTCAGTACACAAGGTAATTACCCAGAGGTGAAGCAACGCCTTATTGATCATGTGGCTTTAGAATGGAACAACCCGGAATATGATTATCCGACCATAGCAAACACTGCGAATAGGCAAACTTTTGCCACCGGTGACGAGTATTATGCACACGTCTCACGTCGTTACGAGTGGGGCTCGATCACTGAAGTGAAGGCCTTTTCGGTTGTTTTTTATACAAACTCAATTATTTGGCCCTGCACAAGTCATTTTATCGCATGTTTCCGTGCGAGTGCATCTCGACCAGTGATGCATTTACACTTTGATTTGTCAGCGGAGCACTATTCTTTATTGGTGCCATCAGAGTTTGGAGTTGTGTATGGCACTAGATATGTATCAAAAGCACGCCGTATGTCATTTCTAGGACCGTCTAGTAATGATGCAATGCGAGACGACTGACTAGATGAGACAAAGCTCATTGACGTTCCAATGACCGCTCTAAGGAAGAATACATTGAGTGGAGTCTTTTCACATGACTTACAACGTCAGATGAGGAATAGTAAGTACCTAGATGAGAAATGTTGTGATATTGATAAAGGTGTATAGCAACAGATGATGAATGATCCTCTGGAAAAATGGTGCAACACGGTATGTGGCAGCAACAGTGTTACTGAGCATACTGTAAGCATGGAGCTAGAACAAGATGAGTTCGGAATGTGCGAGGATTTGCGTGATCGTCATGTACCTGGAAACCGGGTAAGCAATGGGGCACGTCCTTCTGTGGTGTGTTCTCTCGCTTTGTCGGATGATGCCTCTTCAAAACTAGGATCCAAGTTGTCCAATGTTTTGGATGATGGTTATCCCTCGGTCACTTCATGTATCAAAGATACATCTCGTGCGGTAAGCACAATGGTTACATAGAGCGAGCAAAAGAGGATGTCACATCTGAATGGGCCACGAAGTCAGGTACGAAAAGCTCTCTACGATCTTCGAGATCAGTTTTGCATCTGCAAGTCAATGTTGCAGTTACAAAATTTACCAGAGCCTCCCTTCATCGGTGTAAGAGCAACTGATCACGGCTTCAAGTTTGTTGTAAAACACCATAAGAAAGCGTACACATATTTGGGCTTTCAGCATGCGTTTGATGCTGCTTATAGTCGATCATATTTTGTAGACACAAAAATAGGTTCGTAAAAAAATTATATGTTGGACGTGAATTTCGGATTACACGATGACAATGGCGCTCTTATTCCGAATGAGTTCCTGGATGTGAAATTCAGAAATGTTGCCGTTAGCCCATTTGCTAGCACGGAAAAGAAGAGTCGATACATGGAAAAGTTCCTCAAAGATTGTAATAGTGGACCTGAATAGAATGTGCAGTGTGTGGTACCTTAAACTTCGAGCATAAAATAGTACGATCAAAGTCTTCAAAAGCAGGGCAATGCGTGTGTCGATATTGTGCAAAATATGAAAACAACAACAAGGTATCACCGTTAGCTGCACTTAACGAGAATGGCTTTCCTTCAAGACCAATCATACTCCAAGACCTAACATCATTAGGAGAACGTCTGTAAGCTCAAGTATTCCCTTCATGAAGATTTCTTCCTTATCTGTCGATAAGCAATTTGGTATATGTGGTGGAGTCATAAATATTCCAGTTGAAGTAGACAAAATGGTACTGTACAATCATTACCACGTCTGCAAAATGACTCACATATGGTTACAATACGATTAAAATGCAAGATGGAGTATAGAAATAACGCGTACGAAGAAAATGTACAACCGACAATGGTTCGTAAAGTGTTGTAGTTCCTATGCGAACAATACTTTACTAGCCGCTGTCACTTGTCGGCCACTTGTCTTTCACCGGTACATTTACTCATTTCCTTGCTATTTTGGATCTTACATTTGCTGAATACATTTTGGTCATTCATTCTACCCTCAACTGCGCACCTCTTATTCTTCGTCGTAAGGTGAGCGTGTTCTATCGTTTTTCCCTTTTCAAGAAGAACCGAACAATCTCGAGCAGGTTATGGAGATGTATGACATGTACAATGAATCAATTGTCGAGAAGGAACTAGAATATACAAAAGGAAGTGATAGTTGGGCACACACATTCAAAGAAGCCGAGCTCAATCATGGCGAAGAAATTTCAACTAATTCTAAGAAGTTAGATGATGATGACGATGATGGTGCCGTTGATATTGCACATGAGTTGAACTTTCAGGAACGTCCTGAAAGCCAGATAGATGTATTTGTATGCATCGAGGTAGACGATTCTGTTATAATCACAATAGGCTCAGATGTGCCTAAAATGAGAGAAATTGTGCACAGTCAGAATTCCGTCAGACAGCTTCAAATATTGATGCCGATCTGATGTATGCCTCAAACGGTGATCTGTAAATTGAATCTGGAGCGCGTTGGTGTCGCCTATCAGCAGCAAGTTGAATCATAAAATTCCATGAAGATTTGACGATGCTATGGCGGTTTGACTGGCAGGAGGTATAGTAGCCACTACAGTCTTGGAAGTACAAACTTAGTAAGAAGAATTCGAGATAGAGATGGTTCCCAGCCTCTACATACCCCAAGAGTCGAGGTCCAGGTTGGTGGTACACCACCACAGAGTCCCCAACCATGAAGAGTCTCGAAACAAACCCTCCAAGGGGCTACACCAAGTGAAATGTAACACCACGAAATAGCGTTACTATTTCCACTATTTAATATTTATCCGCGTCCCTTGGGCTTGAAATCTTGAGCTCTTGGTCTTGGGTCAGCAAGATGAATTCTTCTTGAGTTGTTGGAGGCTTGCTGCACACACCTGCGACACGATGGACACTTCACACTCGACAAAATAGAAAAAACACATGCGACACGCAAACGACGACTTGACATGCGAGTTGTGAAAACTCGCTAATGTCTTGACCGACACAAACCACATTGTGATACACCATTCAAACACACACACAAGCACTAGATAGCAATAACATAGACTCACAAGTCATTCCATGCCATGCATGCACACACACAAACAAGGACGACAAGCCGAGTGCAAGCCATAGGGTTGCACCAACAAACTCCCCCTCGGATTGTTGGCCTTAGAATCTGCTCCCCTTAGTTCAGAGCCATCCCAGCAAGCTTGCAACACTTCCAATGCTGCTGCTCAACCAGCCTCTTGGTCATCATATCAGCAGGCTGTGCCGTCGTCTTCACGTAGTGCAACTCCACTTCACCCGAGGTTACCATGCTCCTCACCCAATGCCACTTCACATTCATGTGCTTGGTAAGGCCATGAAGAACCGGGTTCTTAGCCAATGCAATAGCACCCTGGCTATCACAATAGAGTGGGGTAGGTCCTTGCTGCTCCTCCCCCAATTCAGCTAGCAAACGCCGCTGCCACACAACCTCCCTTGTGGCACGGAAGAGTGCCATGTACTAAGACTCCACCGAGCTCAATGCTTGGTCCACTTGATTCTTGCTCTCCCAAGCTGTTGGGCCTCCACCAACACAGCAGATGAAGCCTCCCACACTTGTCATATCCTCTGGTTCTGATGCCCAAGATGCATCAGAGAAGGTGGTGAGAAAGAGCCTCCCGGGTTCGACTCCATCCGCACGCTTTTGACGCCTTTGTGCCGCCGCGGAGTATTGCAGTCCAACAGTTGCTGTTTGGCCAAGATACTTGGCCACCCTCTCTCCAGCTGCTACCTGCTCTTCATTAGGGCATTGGACAACCCTAGCCAGCTGCCCGGTAGCAAAGGCTGCATCCGGCCTTGTGTGAACGGCCGCATACATGAGGCTGCCCACCAAGGAGTGAAAACGCCGCCTCTCCTCTTCACCAACACTTTCCTCGGTTGGTCCTTTCACACACTTGAAACCCGAGGGTAGAGGAGTAGCCACATGACCTTCACCCTTCCCAAAGTTTGCAGCCAAGGCCTCCAAGTACTTCTTTTGATGCACTCGCATCCACCGCTTCTCCACATCTCGCTCAATGTGAAGCCCAAGGTAGTAGTTGACGTCTCCAAGGGTCTTGCACTTGAACTTGTCTTGAAGCTTCAGCATCACCTCCTTCACAAGGTCAGAGGAGGTTGAGAATATGAGGATGTCATCCACATAAACCACCATGAAGCTCCTCTGCTCCCCCTCGCCAAGCATGAACAAGGATTGATCGGCCGTTGAGGGAGTGAAGCCGATCGCCTCCAAGACCTCCCGCAGCTTGATGTACCATTGCCTAGGGGCTTGCTTGAGGCCATAGAGCGCTTTCTTCAGCTTCCACACTCTGCCACTCCCATCATTGTACCCCTCTGGCTGCTCCATGAAGGTCTCTTCCTCCAAAACGCCATTGAGGAAGGCCGTTATTATATCCATTTGCTTCACCACCCATCCTTTGATGGCCGCCGCGGCGAAGAGGGTTCGAAGGGTTGTACCCTTCACCACAGGGGCATACACTTCATTGTAGTCCTTCTTCTCTTGCTGCTGATACCCCTTGGCTACAAGTCTGCTCTTGTAGCGCTCGATGTTGCCGTCGGCATCGGTCTTGCGCTTGAAGAGCCACTTGGAAGAGATCGCCTTCCGCCCCGGAGGTAGGTTCACCAAATCAAATGTGTCGTTCTCTATGATGCTCCCCATTTCTTCATCTGAGGTCTTCTTCCACTCCTTCCCATTGGGGCCCTCCCAAGCCTCCTTGGGATTTTTAGGCTCCCCCGGCATCTCCACCGGAGAGAAGAAGGCAAAGGCGCACTCCTCGCTTTCATCTTCCGCATCATCGCCTAGCATGAGAGCCGAACCGGTCAAGGTTGAGTTGGCTGGTCCTCCAAGCCGGTCATAGCTCAACCTATTAGGGGGCTGAGTCCTCCTTCTCCCCCTTCCTTCCTCCTCTGCTGCAGGGACTTGAATGCTCTCATGGCGTTGCTGTAAATCTGGTCGGTTCCCACGAGCACTTGTAGCACGAGGCGGAAGTGACGGTGCACGCTCATCATCTTGCTGCACCTCCTCCTCCTCCTCATCCCCATTCATTTGAAGAGATTGTCTCGTGATTGTGCTGCTGCTACTCAGCTCCAAGGGCAGCTCCACATGCTCCAAGCCGGTACTCTTCACCTCTCCAAGGCGCACACCAATCTTTGCTTGGTTCTCCGCCTTCCACTCCTTGTACGGTAAGTTCTCCATGAACTTGCAATCTCTGCTCACCAAGAACTTCTTGGTAAATGGGCCCCAAAGAAGCCATCCCTTGCTGTTTTGAGCCATGCCCAGGTGCACGGCCCATGTTGCCTTGGCATCAAGCTTGTTGTGCCGAATTTTCTTAGGCACAAGTGCCATGCACATGCACCCGAACACCCGAAGCATATCCACCTTCGGCTTCCTTCCAATCCACTCCACATAGGGCACCCATTTGTCTTCTCCCACGTGAGTCAAGGCTCTGTTCTTGGCCACACAAGCATGCCGCACCGCATCCGGCCAAAAATAATTGGGTAGACCAGCTTCAATGAGAAGTCCCCGAGCTGTCTCCGTGAGTGTCCGATTCGCACGCTCGGCGATGCCGTTCATTGCAGGAGAGTAGGGCATTGTAAGAGAGTGCCTTATGCCCTGCTTCTTCAGCCAAGTTTAGAAGTCCTTGCTCAGGAACTCTCCCCCACGGTCAGTGCGAATCGCCTTCACAAGCCGGTGTTGTTGCCGCTCCACCATCGGCAACCAATCGGTCTTCACCGTTTCAGCCACGTCACTCTTCTTGGGCAGCACATACACCCAGGTCATGCGAGTGTAGACGTCCACAATGGTGAGGAAGTACTCAGCTCCAGCAGCTCCAAGCTTCAAGGGGCCCACCACATCCATCACCACCTCATCAAGTGGTGCCTTCGCCGTTGTCTCCGAGCTATGGAACGGGTAGCGGGTGAACTTGGCTTGCATGCATGTTGGACAGCCAAGCACCTCATTGGGCTCCCCCTTGACACGTATCCCACTGACCATCTCTTGCTTAACTATCTGCTGCAAGATGGGCAATGCCACATGCCCCATTCGCCGATGCAAGGTCAGCCAATCACACTCTCCCGTAGCGGAAGTCGGGTTGGAGAAAGCGGCAGTCGCAATCGTGCCCCACAAGCTCTCTCCTTTCTCCTTTGCCGCTGCTGCTTTGCTGATCTTAGGCTTCTTCTCCTCATTTCCACCATCTTTGGCTGCTGCACCACTCTCCTTGGGTTCTCACGCCTTGCTGGTCTCTCCAAGGTTGCACTCCTTCGAGTCACTCTTGGTGTCAATTTGTTTTCCGTGATCACCGCCACCAACCGCTTCACTCTTGGTGCTGATGCTTGCTGCCACTTGCCTCCCCTTAGGCATGGGGACCATTGGGATTTGCCACATCTCATTGTAAATGTCCCTGTCCTCATGAAGGTCCCAAAGCTTCCGCTCACCAAGCCTCGCGGTATATGTTTTGGAGCCCTTGGAAGATGTGTCCATGCCGGCCTTTTGCAAACGCCGAACAGAGATCAGGTTGGCTGCTAGGTTGGGCACCCAAAGCACGTTCTTGAGGCCCACCATCTTCCCATCTGCACCCTTGAACATGGCCTTGCCCATGCCTTTCACCTCTGCTCGCTGCCCCAAAGCCGATGTAACATGCTTGACCGGCGACGGTTCGAGTTTGGTGAGCAAGTCTGCACGAGGTGTCATGCTATAGGTGGCGCCGCTATCGATCACCCAAAAGTCCAGAGAGTGAAGGGTGACCTTTCCCACAGTAACTGGCTCCTCAAAGCCATCCACACCTCCTGCTGCAGCTGCCGCTTGCATGGAGACAAAGAAGAATTGGCCCGGGTATCGATCTTCACTCGAGTCCTTATCGTAGTCTCCACCTTTCATGCTTGCCGCTTCACCTCCACGACCACCACGGCCTCCACGACCTCTGCCTCTTCCTCCCCTTGCTCCTCTGCCCTCTTGGCCTTGAAAAGGGGTCCATCCATCAGGCAATCTGAAGCAATCTCTCCACATGTGGCCGGTCTTGTGACAAAAGTGGCATTCGCCATCAAATCGACCGCGCCCACGCCCGTAGCCATTGTTGTTGTTGTTGCTGCCATATCCTCCATTACCACGGCCTCCACTGAAGTTACTGCTGCCAAATCTTCCTCCTCGCCCTCTGCCCCTTCCACGGCCGTGCCCACGGCCCATGCTTGCAACTCCGGCACCATCGGGACCTGCCAATTCGCGTCGGCGGAAATGTTCTTGTAAGATTTCCCGCTTCACATCTTCGAGTGAGAGACGGGGCAGATCTCGATTAAGGTTGATGATGAGCGAGGACCATGAGTCCGGAAGTAAGGCCAGCAGCTTGGTCTTCTTTTGAGGGTCACTGTAGTTCAGATCAGCTCCTTCGAGCCGTGTCAACAAGTCGAAGAATTTCTGCACTCCTTCCTCCACCGGTTCGCCTTCGTCAATTTGAAGTGCCGCCATTTGCCGCTCCAAAACCACAGCCACCGCCGCTGTTGCAGGAGCGTGTACACCCTTGAGAGCAGCCCATGCCTTTGGTCCCTTTACTGGTTCACGCTGAAAAGGCTTGATGTGACGGATTTGGCTGCTCCCCAACGCTTGCCCAAGTAGAAGGTAGCCTTGTGCGCTCTTCCGCACCCACGGGCTCTTCTCCGGGTCGTTCTCGGGGCGCTTCTCCGTTCCTTCCATCACCTCCAGCAGATCATAGTGGTCAAAGATGTTCTCCATCTTGAAAGACCACTCAGCAAAGTTGTCACCGTTGAACTTGTCAAGGCCAAACACTCTAGGCTCATCCCTAGAGGGTCCAAGGCTAGGTTGCACTGGAGCAACGGGTGGATCTTGGTGTTGACCTTGTGCTTGGACGTCTTCTCTGCCTCCAGCACATTTGCCACCCTCTTCCTCAGGTCTAGGCATGGTCGAGACGGCTCCAAGGGGCTTTGATACCACTTGTTATAATCACAATAGGCTCAGATGTGCCTAAAATGAGAGAAATTGTCCACAGTCAGAATTCCGTCAGACAGCTTCAAATATTGATGCCGATCTGATGTGTGCCTCAAACGGTGATCTGTAAATTGAATCTGGAGCGCGTTGGTGTCGCCTATCAGCAGCAAGTTGAATCATAAAATTCCATGAAGATTTGACGATGCTATGGCGGTTTGACTGGCAAGAGGTATAGCAGCCACTACAGTCTTGGAAGTACAAACTTAGCAAGAAGAATTCGAGATAGAGATGGTTCCCAGCCTCTACATACCCCAAGAGTCGAGGTCCAGGTTGGTGGTACACCACCACAGAGTCCCCAACCATGAAGAGTCTCGAAACAAACCCTCCAAGGGGCTACACCAAGTGAAATGTAACACTACACGAAGTAGCGTTACTATTTTCACTATTAAATATTTATCCGTGTCCCTTGGGCTTGAAATCTTGAGCTCTTGGTCTTGGTTCAGCAAGATAAATTCTTCTTGAGTTGTTGGAGGCTTGCTGGACACACCTGCGATACGATGGACACTTCACACTCGACAATATAGAAAAAACACATGCGACACGCAAACGACGACTTGACATGCGAGTTGTGAAAACTCGCTAATGTCTTGACCGACACAAACCACATTGTGATACACCATTCAAACACACACACAAGCACTAGATAGCAATAACATAGACTCACAAGTCATTCCATGCCATGCATGCACACACACAAACAAGGACGACAAGCCGAGTGCAAGCCATAGGGTTGCACCAACAGATTCCAAGTATATGAGGTTAGAAAATTCGTTAAACAGCGAGCAACGGGTGGTGTGCGATCATATTGTCCATCATATTCGATTCAACGAGCATCCTTAACATCTTTTCATAACTAGAGGTGTAGGTGTTGGTAAATCTGTTTTGATAAATGTTGTTACTAAGAGGCTGTCTCGAATCTTTGACTCTTCCATCATGACAAGACCTTCTTCGATTAAGGTTTTGAAATTGGCTTCATTGGGTATTGCCGTTTTCAACATTGGTGGGTACACTATACGTAACGCATTAGTGATACCCGTTTCTCAGATTAGGATGCCTTTTAATCTATCCTCTAATCGATTAAATAAATTGACTTCTCGTTTGGCTGATGTCAAAGTCGTTGTCGTTGATGAAATTTCAATGCTCGGCAAGCATATGTTTCAATGGTTGGATTAGCGTTTAAGGGAACTCCGTGGTGAGTCATGTATACCATTCGGTGAGATACATGTCATTCTTGTTGGTGATATGTTTTTATTACCCCCTGTTGCTGATAGGCATTGTTTTGCCGAGAGTGCTTCACTGAATTCTATGGTTGAGAATGATGAATGGAGTCTGTTTGAGATGGTTGAGCTAACAACCATCATGCGACAAAGAGAGGAAATGGATTTTGCAAAGTGTCTCAATCGTTTATGTGAAGGTAAGCAGACAACTGACGATGTTTCATTCCTTACTTCGTTAAATCGTCCTAGTCGTGGAAAACTAGCAGTGCAACATATTTATTGCAGGAATATTGACATTGATGCACATAATAACAGTGTGTTTGATGCATCAGATAGGGAAAACAATGTGATACTGGCACACGATTCGCATCTGTTTGATAAATCAGCTCGTCGTGATAAAAGTCCATCAAGGTACGCTTCATTTGATCCAAAAAAACTTCAGACTTGTGTGCATTTTTGCACTTGTTTATCAGCTTTAAAGTCCATGTTGTACTGAATGTGGATACCACCGATGGGCTTGCAAACGGTACTCATGGGACCATTAAAGCGTTCACGCAGGATGAAATGGGTGAGATTATCATAGTTTGGGTGCTTTTTATGACGTGCGTGTGGGCACTAAGTGCGGCGTCATGGTCATCATTTGTACTTGAGATGGAATGTCTATACAATGTATACTCCAATCGTCAGGTGTAAGCGTAAGTTTTTTATCAACCGAAAGTGTGATGAAATATCGAGATCACAATTTCCATTATGGTCAAGTGCGGAGATTAGTGTGCACCCTAGTCAAGGCTGCACATTCGATTCCGTTGTTGTACATTTTTATCGAGCAATATTTCCCCATACAGCGTTTGTGGCGTTAAGTAGATTTAAGACTCATCGAGCTCTTTTTCTGGAAAACTTTTTGGCAAACTCTAGTCGAGTGCATAGCGAAGTTACCAAAGAAATGCAACGCTTACACAGGAGCCCAATAACGATTTATCCAGTTCCAGTAGAAGTAATTGCAACTCCTAGCACAAGCCAAATTTGTCTTCCATAATATACATACATTACAAAAACAATGCATCTTAACATCATTAATATCATTAAAATCGTTCGATTTTGTTGTTTTCACTGAGACTCATCTTTCACCAAGTGATTATCATGTTATTGCCTTTAAGGACCAATGTGTTCCGCCAAGATTGTCATTTCGGGGGAATGTGTTCCATTGTCAACAACTATACGTAATACTTTGATTGATCATGTATGGCCCGATCGTTCGAAATTGGAGGTTGATGTAAGAGTTGGTGAGACCTATTATAGTGATTATTTCCGTGTATTTGCTCTTTTAAAATGACTTGAGCTTTGCCTTGCAGACCGTCTTCCATGTGACCAGCGATCGCTCCTAGAGGTGAGATTTTATGCAAATGTTCATATCCACACTCAAGCATGTGACACACTTGCAACCACTTCCATAAGTATGAGCATAATGCTATGATTCTACTATCATTCCCAATGCTCAACGTTCGTTGTAATGTTTCTTTCATGACCATGATGTTGACTTTGGTACTCAACGTCTTGCTATATATGTTTTTGTGAAAATGTTGCTTTGTAGCTAATCTGATTGTTGTTGTTAACTACATTAAAATTTGATGTTATTGGCATTACATTGTTGAGCAGGTTCCAGCAATCAAGACCTTTGCTCAGCTTACGTCTCTTCTGCGTGAAAGCAAGGAGCCAACGAACTTCATGGTCGTCATTGGCGCGGAGCCTCATAACTTTGAGGGTGGTCATCGAAGGTTCCCTGCCAAGTTGTATCTGATGGACACTGCTGGCTCTTCGATCAATCTGAATTTATAGCCGAAGGGATTATGGACTGCGGTGAAATGTTCTGAGATTCTCGAGGATTTCGTCCTTGGAGCAACCTACGATGTATGCGCTCTCACCATCATGTTCCCTCCGCAAAAAGGGTAAGCGGTATATTGGTGAGTGATTGTTTTCGCATGTTGTTACATGTAAATCCTATCTATGATGCTGTGTAAATCATATTCGATTTACAATGTAGTCATGTACACTTGGGGTAAAACAGGGTGGATGCTAAAAAGAAGAGAGTTTTTACAAAGGATAGGAGACAATGGAAAGAAGTAACAACAGTACAATAAAGTGGCTTACGATTTTGAGTAGTACATACCTATAGTAGTGTCGAAGGCAACGATGATATGGTCACTTCGAGATGCCTCAGGCAACACGTGGTCGTGCTGACAACGGAATCCATCTAATGTGCAATCCCATTTGCAGGGACAACCTCAGATGGTATTGATCGCATCTAAAGACTTGTGCGTGCAGAGCCAAACTGTATCGACTGAAGTATTTCGAATGTCCACGCATATCGTGCACGTTCGTACTGTCCCGTTTGCGTATACATAATCCTCCACCCTTGCCAGGCTGAAGAAATGGAAATATAGAGGGACAACTAGATTATATGTTATTAGACCATGCAATGAAGCTCTTTTGTACATATCAACTCATCTAAATGCACTCATACATAGTCGTGATACAATCCAAATCATAGAACAAGTACAGCCCAAGCAACTTACAAACTGACAAGTTCGATGTCAGCATCAGTTGGTGCAGGGGGGGGTGTGGTACCCAAGGTGTGAGCAATCATGTTATCATCCATTACTTTGACAACCCTCCTTCTTGGACGGAGAAGGGGTAAAAGTTGCTCAGGGTTTCAAGTGCACGTTGATGATGACTAAGTACGTAACATGCGGAACGTAGAGTGGAATGCGAGCGCAATAAGCACAATACGGTAAATTTTATGACGTGCAAACAAATAATTGTAATCACATACCTCCTGGTGGTCACAATCTGCCCGTCCTTTACGTACAGCTCGGTGATCCACACCACAATAGGGGTCCGGGCCACCAGAACCCTTGTGATCGTCTGTTGTTCCCTCACAATCATGTTGATAACATCAGTCTTTGAGCCTAATGCCGTCAACCCGAACTGCCCACTCTGATCCCGCACGAAGCACATTGCTCGAATGAGATTGGCGGGCTCCACTTTTACCACGGTCAGCTCCATCATGAAAGAAGAAAGCTGGCGGTAGTGATTTGCGTGATCAGAGTACACAACAGTACAAGAACAAAGGGAAGCGTTCTCGATGCACCATGAATTCTTAATTTTACTCGATAAATAAGAGAATCAAGCAAATATAACAATAATAAGAGTTACAGTGACGGAAACAATTATCCGGATGTTTAGTCTTTTTTTTGCATTTTGATGAGTGCAGCGTCGTAATCATTAAGCCTTAATTTATGGTGTGCATACGCATTGAGAACATCAGTTAGAGCACTCATTCAAGTCTCCAAAAACCAGAGTAGTATAGTATATAGTCCTTAAACACCTAAGCATTTCATAAGAGCACATCCGGACAATTTGTACCAAGGACAAGCAGCAAACTAGAAACAAGAAAAAATAGTACCTAGTCCAGCGTCCCTTTGCGCGAATCACTGCCTTGATCCTTCTCGGCATACTTTCGATGAGGTTTGAGCACACCTCCACCGGTATCTTGTCCCATTCCTCCTGCACCCTCTCCCACAGTTCCAACATTCCACTAGGTGGTTTTTCGTACATCGCCAGCTCCCTTTTCAAGTGTGCCCACAGGTGCTCTATCGGGTTAAGGTCCGGGGAGGACAAGGGCCATTCCAGCACCGCATACTCCTGCTCCCCAAGCCATTTTTGCACCAGACAGGACTTGTGCTTGGGATCATTGTCGTGCTGGAAAATGACCTCTGAGGGGGGGAGCTTGAAAAAATCGATGGTCTGTGAGAGCTCATCTTGCAAGATGATGCGATACAGCGGCCCATCCATTCGTCCATCTATCTTGCACATGAACCCCGCCCCCTCATACGTCATGCAACCCCACACCATCACAGATCCGCTCCCATGCTTAACTGCCTGTTGGACTTTATGGCTCTGGAGGTTGGTGCCCTCGCGAATCCGAGCGTACGCACGTCCGTCGGAGCAGAAACGGTTTATCTTAGTCTCATTAGACCAAATCATGCGCTTCCAGTCCTCCATCGTCCACTCGGCATGCGACCTTGCGAAATCGAGCCGATCAGGTATGTTTTTCGCATAGAGCCTTGGTTTCTTGGGCTGCTGCACAGCGATCAAGCCTGCGGATCGTAACGAGTTCCTGACGATCTTCGAGTCTACAGCCAGAGCGTGCTTCTCCTCTAACATCTTTGCGGCGTCTACACTGCTTTTCACCTCCCCGCTGGTAATCGCTCGAACTATTCCACGCTGGAGGCGGGTTGTGATTAAGCGTGGGCGGCCGGCCGTGGGCATCGTGGGTCAAACCTCATCGCGACTAGTCTCGGCAATCACCTTCAGACCGTAATCATGCACGGTGCTCTTGCCTATGCCAAGTACTTTGGCTATTTTCCTAGTCGAATGCCCATTGCGCAAAATGCTTATGATTCGAGCGCACTTCTTGTCATCTACCGGCGTCATCGTGATGCGGTCATAGGTTCGCTTCAAGACTAACTCCTAGACTAGCAACTGTTGCGCGAGACGATGTGTACCCTAAATGACGAGCGAAAATAGATCTAGTATGTCGCTCAGTATGAACTGTCCGGATCGACTACCGAGGAGTAAATCTTAACCCCGCTTTTTGGTTGTGTCACAATCGCGCCAAGCAGGATACGGTTGAAACATAACTCGACAACCTTGTAACAGGACCGGAAAAAACTGGTGTTACTACATGCGAAGCATGTGTGGCATAGCGATAAGTTTCGAAGTGCTAAACATCAGGGCATTTTTTTCCGCCACTGTACATTTGTACGTACCACGTGAGGTGTTGATGGGTTCCTTGCAAACAGCGCAAAGAGTGGAGTGGGTGTAAATATGGTAAGCGGGATGCACCACTCTTGTGCAGTCACGGGGGCATGCGATGTGTCATGGGAATGCTGTGCGCATACGACAGCGCTCCTACTTTCTTGGGAATGTTACACGCAAATTTTCCCAAGGCATACCGCCCTATGCAACGTTCTTGGAGTTTGCACTACGGGAATACGATCTGTAGTTGGTTTCGGTGGCATGTTGGTCAACAAAGTTGGCCTCGGTGGGCTTCTCGTTCATCTCATAAGACTGCAAATGGCGAAAAAGAGCACGGATGTAGACGAGAATACTTTACGAGGCTCGGCGATGAAATGGACCATCAGATCAGAACCAGGGCTAATTTTTCGTTATGCGGGACCTGAAGGGCACAAGGCTCGCCTCACATAAGACCCTAAAAATTCAGCATTCCCAGGAAAATCCCACAGTTTTTCAGGATTCGCTTGAAGCCTTCATATTAACCATTTTGCATAGGCAGGATAGTTTGGTACGAAGCGTATTAGAGAATCGAAATACACATATCAATAAGCACACTTACACCTTGATGTTAAGTACCAGATTGTTCTGACACCCGAAATACACTAGTCGCACACCACTACACACCAACGCCCTTCTGCGCGAAGGTTCACAAGTAGCAATCAAACTAGAACAAGCTGGTTGGAGGGTGCGAGAACCATTTGTTGCGGGAGAAATTCATGATGCATTTGCTACCACGTTGAAGCCATTTAGGGAGAATCTGTCACAACTGGTTTTTCTGTCAGGATGAGTTTCGGGCCCATGTGGATGGCTCGGGGTCCCAGAAGAATACGTTCGGAAACAGTAAGGAGGTTCGAGAAACCAACCCTATCAAAATCTGGATTCCTGTGCGAAACAGCCGGAGTGTACCTGACATTCGGATGTTTACCCTTGATTCAAGAGCCCTGATCAGACCAAACCTAGGTGCAACCAGGGCACGTGTTAACAAGGTAGTTACCCTGACTTGACTAAAAATCCAAGGTTTTTTCTCGACCGACCCTATGTTTTACATGGCTTTTTCAAGGCCAGCCCTGACGAACTCAGGGAGATTTTCCTTGACGAAGTCAGATTTTACAAGGTGATTTTTCGATGGGCTCGGATCATCCGAGGTGGAAAAAAGCCTAGCAAGAGCCATGGTCACAACATCGGAAATTACTAAAATGGATGGCGGAAGCAGCCTGGTTTCCGCTCGCAAGTGTCATCGCACAGACCTCAGCTGATTGGTTGCGTGTTTTACGAAGGTGGTTTGTGAGTCGTCTGGATGGCTCTAAGGGCATGGGACCTCCAATTCGTGATCCCGAATAGAGTCCGGACTTTGGGGTGGTTACAACGCACACGAATATCGCCAAGTGGTTTCGCACGTCGCAAAAATGTTTCGCCACTATTCATACTGATGATGGAACAGGGGACACGAAAATCGTCGTCCATACGGGGGCAGTGCAAATTTCGAACCACTACCCTGGTCGTATGACAGGTAACGCACGAACAGTGGACGCGAAATGCTCTGTCACCAAAATCTGGCGGGGAATTTCGTACCAGTTGTTGGTTGTGCGGGAGTATGTGTCACGAGTTGTCGCGACCCATAGTGAATCTCGGCGATGCATGTAGCATGTTGCCATTTTCTCATTGTTTCACGAAAGGGTGTCCGAATTTCGAATGATGGAACATCGGGTGGTTGGGCCTGTTCAACCAGGCAGTCCAGTGGGTGGTCCGAACTTTTGGGGGGGTGGTTCGGACTGCCAAAATTCGTGACGTCGTCTGGATTTCGGCATTACGTTTCTGATGTCCCGCGCCCTAAACTTGTTAATTTCGATGGGGACGAACTAACGAGACGAACTATCGTTGGAGAACGCTCTAAGTCCGCTCCACTGGTTTTTCAGAGCGGGGATTTTCGATTGTTGTTGCCATGCCCCGAGTCAAGGGCCCTCTCCTGCAGCCACCCGTGACAATTTATTCATATTTTAGAAGCTTCACTGATAAGTGGTTGAGTCCTTATCAAGGCTTAGTGATAAGCACTTACGGCTCCGAAAAAAGCGAACCAAAATTGAAATATTGTTCGATGGTTGCCTGCAAAACGCCGCCTAAATTCGGAGAAGTTGTCATGCAGGAAACTTGTCTAATCTACAACCGACCTCCAAAGTTTGGATGGGCTTTGAACAACTTGTTTCGGGCAGACCATAGACGCCCCGTGAAAAGGAGATGGCTTGGATAAAAATACCTCAGTTGACGCCAAAAACGAAAAACAGTTCACCCAGACGATTGTGGTTGGTTGCGGAAAATGAAATCGTTCTTTTAGATGTGCCCTCTGGCAAGCTTGGATACGTTGAAATGTTTACCATGCCCTAGGCGAAACCCCACAATCAGACCCTTAGGTCTTTCGCGATTGAAATCTGCAATTTAGCAAGCTCGGCAACCTCAAAAACAGCAGGGGCATCTTCTATCTTGATGAGCTATCTTATCAAAAAGATGCCTACAGAACAGGGCCAAGGTGTTCTTCCAAACCAAACAACCGTCGTGTACATGCGTCCTCTGACACCACAAGCCCCTCGTTTCCCTGCCAAGGCGGGAAAGTCACTTATCACACGGGATCTAGAGCTGCCCACCGAAGCATGCCCCGCCCGTCCGCCGCATTTTCAAGTCGGTCTAGAATGTGAATGCAAATCCTCTCGTTGGAAGGAATCTCACTCCTGGCTAGAAAGCCCCTTTTGACCCGTTTATGCGAGAGGTGCAACGACAATAGGCCCAAGTATTCGCGAATCGAGGGAAAACCACGGGCCAATTATTCACTTAAAGCGCTATAAGATGCTTAGAGGAGTTTGCGATGTTCGAATATGATTTGTACAGTACATCTAACACACAACTTGTAAATAGGGGGAAATCAAAATGTCTTTTCTGGAAAACCTTAGCTAGGCTCGACACCATAGATGCATATATGAGTGCGTTCTGGGCTCGGTGCAAGCCTCGGTATAGACAGCGTACCGCTCGTGACCAGGAAAAGTAGTGGTGACGCCAAGGTCTTGAAGATAGCAAACACCAACTAAGTTCCTGGAGATCGAAGGAATGTGCCCTGCCCTGCCCTGCTTACCAACCCTGAGCTAGGAACACGCAGCTCAGGGCGGCACTACTAGTCCAACCTCTGAGGAAGGGTCTGAAGACCATTCAGCAAGAGAACAAATAGGGCGAGAACACACCAGGGCAGCACTACTAGTCCAGCCACTGAAAGAAAAGCTACAAGGCCAGTCCGAAAGGTATATATGGAGAGGAGAACACAATCAAGGTCCTAGCAAGTGAGAGTCTACAGGAACTAGACCAAGCTGCAAACATTGCCGCTCATGATCTTTAGGCGCAAGCGCCTTAGTAAAGATATCAGTTGTATTGGCATCGGAGGCCAAGTGTACTACGCGAGCCTGGCAGTGCTGCTGTAGCTCACGCAGGAGGAAGTACCGCAGCTGGATATGCTTCGCTCTGCCCTCAAGTCGAGGCTCCTGACACAGGAGGATCATGGCCCCATTGTCAGCGTACAGGACCGGGGTAGAGCTAAGCCGCTCACCTAAGTTGGTGAGCAAGAACGTCAGCCAGTGGAGCTCCTGTGCTGCCATGGCACCGGCGTAGATCTTAGCATCACAGCTGGAATGGGCAACAGACGGGGAGCGAGTGAACCTCCACGAGATAGCACCTGAACGAAGGCTAAAGCAGTAGCCCTAGGAGGACCTGAGGGTCGTTTGCCCAAGAAGCGTCAGTGTGCCCAGTAAGAACAACTACCCTGCGTCCTCCCAGCACTAAACCCATGCCCGATGTACTTGCGAGATAACGCAAAACCCTCTTAGCGGCCGACCAATGCTGTGGTCGGTGTCTACCTGTGGCCACAAAGGGAGCCAGGATGCTGAGAGGGTATGCGAGATCTGGACGAGTGCAAGTCATCAGGTACATCAGGCAACCCACCAGCTCTGCGTAAGGACCACTGGACTCTACTGACTCTTCAAGAACTGGAGCTGAGAGCATGTGATCTACTGGCAGAGGTATGGGCTGTGCAGAGGAGAACTGAAGACCGAACCACTGTAGGACCTGGCGCACCAAGTGTGACTGTGTGAGAGTGATGGTGCTCGCTGCTTTGTCTCTGGAGATCTGCTGGCCAAGGTAGCGGCGCAGATCTCCTAGGTCAGTGCAGGTGTGTCTCCTCAGTAGCTTGGCCTTCACAAAGGCCAGCGCGTCTCTATCTGCAGTAGCGAAGACCAAGTCGTCTAGGTAGACAAGGATGTAGAACGGAGTCAGGCCAGCACGAACGAAGAGCGAGGGGTTTGCAGAGGACGGAAAGAACTGCGGGTCAGCTAGTGTAACACGCAGCCTGTTGTGCCACTCATAGATAGGGTCAAAAACCAGAGCGATGGCGTAGTCAAGGCGGCGGATAGAGGTGAAGTCAACTACAGCAGCGACAAGAGCGTCAAGGCGCGAGACAGGAATAGACGGGTTGGTAACGAGGGAGGCAAGGACCCGCGGAACAAGAGGACGAGCGGCACAGAGGTAGTCAGACAAAGGGGGAGGCACGACGACAAGAGACGACGGAGGAGGCGAAGGCAAGAGGGGAGGACGGGACGCGTGGGAACGAAACATAGGGTGAGAACGCTGGACAGGAGAAACAGGACGAGCACGAGAGGGACGGCGAGACCAGATGCGAGACGGAGGCGTCTGGTCAGGAGACAGAGGAGGAGACACAAGAGGGGAACGAGGGGGAGGACGAGCCAGGGACGAGTCCAGCGGAGGGAAGACAGGGCCATAGACAGGAAGAGGAGGAGGGGCCAGGAAAGGCACAGGTGAGCAGTCAAGGGAGGGAAGACCGAGCAGGCGAAGGGCGGACACCGGCGGTGACTCTTGCTTATTGCCAACACCTGGACTGCTAGTTTCACCACGGCTACCACCGGAACACTCCACTCTAGCACCCCCAGAACCAGAACTCTCTCCAGCACCGGTGCCAATCCCAAGGCCCCCGGGACAAGCCACGAGAGGAGCCCGAGGACTAGCACCCTCCTGAACGCCAGCACCCCCAGAGTCCACGAATGGCTGCTGCTGCTGCGGCTGTGACGACGGCTGCCGCGGCGGCGACTGCAACGGCGGAGGAGGAGACACCGAGGGAGAGGCAGGCGGCGAGGACTGCGCCACGGGGCCACAGATGTCAGCCGACTCCTCGACCGGACAACCGATGGGAGGGGAGTGACGTCAGACACACCAGACGGAGCAGGACGGAAAGGGAGGGGAGCAGGGGCTACCGGGAGAGTGGGAACCAGAAACATGGGCAGGGAAACCAGGAGACCTCAGTGGGGAAATCGGATGTAGAAGGAGACACACTTGTCGAAAGTGATGTCACGCGAGTGAAGGAAGCGATGAGACGGCGGGTGGTAAAAGTGCCAGTCAGACGAGACTAGGGGGAAACCAGGGAAGACACTGGGGACAGTGCGGGCAGCGAGCTTGTCCGTGCCAGAGGCACAAACGTGAGCGAGGCAGACGCAAAACTTGCAAGCGCATCAATAGGAGACCCAGTCCAGAGGAGGGTCGGCGAAACTTGCGGCAGCTGGAAGCGCGGCCACAGGTTAAGCTGTTGAGCCGCGTAGCGGACACCGCCACAGCAGCCCAACGCGGCGACGATGCCGCCATAGCAGTACGACACGGCCGCCATGGCAGCGCGAGAGAGAGAGGAGGAGTTCGTGGCAGAAGCGCGATAAGCAAGCCTAGGAAGAGCAACTTGCTCTGAAACCATGTTAGAATTCTAGAATGAGTAAGAAACAAGAGAGTACAGGGAAGATATAGGGATGGAGATGTACTCTCTAAGAACACAAGCCTTTTTAGCCTATAACTTCTACATATATACACATGTATAAGTTGACACGTTGGACAGGGAAGGGTAGTGTAGCTACGAGCAGCTACATGACCTGAAGAGGGGTCAGCAAGTGCGACATCGGCAGGCGCAGCAAGCGACGTAAGAGTGGCGTGGTCGCGGTAGAAGCAGGTAAGTGCACCGGAGTCAAGGGTGAAGGACAGCAAAGCAGTAGCGGCAGACGACGGAGGAGCGATTGTGGAGCCTAGGCTGGACAAAGCAAACGGTCCTATTCCTGACGCAGCAGGGGAGACTGTACTACATACAGGTGTTACGCCTAAGTTAGAGAACACAAGATCATTAGGTCTGGACACACTAGAAGCATCAGCATACAGAGAATGCAGGGCAGAACTAAGCTGATCCATGTCTCACTCAAAAACAGGCACACCGTGGCGCAGCAGACTGTGCCAGTTAGGGAGGTCCGGGGGCCGGGCCGAAGTGGCGACGAAAGAGGTCGTCGAGGCGACGGAAGCATCAGGTGGTCGGGTGCGGGCGGCGGCACACAGTGCCACGGAGGGGCCCGGTCTGGAGCTGGTACTAGCAGCTCACAACACCAACGCTGCCAGTGGACGCCGAGCTGCGCGAGCTGCCACCGTGGCCACCACCTCCAGAGGCTCCTGGCCACCCCAGCGGAAGGCATGCCAATGGCTGCTGCTGCTGCTGCGGCGGCCACTACTGCTGCTACTATTGCTGCTCCTGGACAACAGCCCCAACCCCCTCGTCAGAACCACTGTCCCCGCCACCACCACTACCACCACCAGCACAACCACCACGCCCTCCCTTGGGGCCATGACGGCCCCAACACTGTCGCTGCTGCAGGAACATCGCAATGGCGGTCTCAGCGGTAGGGGCAGCCATAGCGGCCGCTGCAGAAACGTCAGCGTAGGTGCATTGGGAGGGAGCACACCCCTGAAAGATAGGAACTGCCACAACACCGCTCGACTGAGCGATAGTGCGCTGGTGAGTCTCTATCGCAAACAGGGCAGTGACAAAGGCGGTCAGGGTGAGGTCACCAGGGTGCTGGCTAAGGAAGTGGTCGCGGGCAGTGGCTAAGCGGTCAGGTAGGCGCATGGCAATAAGGTACAGGGTAGCGCAGAACGGTGGGGGGAAGGCAGTAAGTTGGGCGGCAGTGCTAGCAGCGCCGTAGCTAGTCTCTAGTGTACGGAGGTGAGTGGCTAGGTCAGCGACGGTGGGAAACATGGCAAGATCAGGGAACAGCATGGGGAGGATTGAGTGGCCAGCAGAGGCGGAGGGGGGTGTGGATTAGTGCGCAACTACTGCATCTAGGAAATCCTTGGCGTTCGCAACAGCAGAGAAGCGCGGACGCTCAGACAGGGGAATTGCATGACTAATGGCAAGCTGCGCTACAGCATCGCGGGAATCCCAAACAGCGCGAGCTAGCGCAGCAGTAGAGAAGGCCTTAGGCTCAGTAGTGGTGGGGTCATTAGGGAGGGGATCAGGCGCGGGGGGGTGGGGAAGCAAGCCATCAACATGCACAGCCAGGGAGTGCCCATTCTAGCGCTGACCTGTCAAGTGACAGCGAAGATCGACAAGCCAGGTGGCGAAGTCGATCGCGTGACCCTCCGCGTTCAGGCAAAGTACGGCATCCGCCATCGTGCAGCCTCAGCGTCACAGATCGACGGCGGCACAGCGGCACGGCAGCACAGCGACACGACGGCACAGGTACTCAGCAGCACGGTGGTATAGCAGCGTGGCGGCAGGACTCTGCGGCAGGAAGACCGGGCGGGAGGGCCGAGCAGAGCACACAGGGCCTAAGACGCGCAGCCGGCCAGCGAGGCGCGAGGAGCCGGCAGGGCGCAAAGGGCCGGCAGGGCGCGAAGGGCCGGCGAGGCGCAAAGGGCCGGCGAGGAGCGAAAGGCAGGCGGGCACAGGAGGGGCCGGCGAGGAACGCTAGGAGCCGGCGGGCGCGCGAGGGGCCGACGAGCACGAAGGGCCGGCGAGCACGTGAGGGGCCGGACGAGTGCACGAGGGGCCGGCTAGGTGCTAAGGGCCAACACGGCGCAATAGGGACCGGCGGGGTACACGAGGGGTCGGCGCGGCGCTGAAGGGGCCAGTGGGCACGCTAGGGGCCGGCAAGGTGAGCGAGGGGCCGGCGTGTATGCTAGGGGCCGGCGGGGCGCAAGGGGCCGGCGGGGTGCGTAAGGGACCAACGAGGCTCGAGGGGCCCGCGAGGCGCTAAAGGACCAGCTGGCGGGCGAGGGGTCGGCTGGGCGATAAGGGCCGGTGGGGCGCTAGGGGACCAGCGGGCGCGCGAGGGGTCGGCGGGGCACTAGGGGCTGGTGGGGCGCTAGGGCCAGGCGGGGCGCAGGAGGGACCAGCGGAGCACGAGGGCTGGGCGGGGAGCGAGGGGCGCTAAAGGACCAGTGGGCGCACAAGGGGTCGACGGGGCGCTAAGGTCCAGGTGGGGTGCGTAAGGGACCAGCGGGGCAAGGGACGAGTGGGGCGCGCTGACTGTGCTGGTGACTAGCGGGGCGCGCTAAGGCCAGCGGGGCGCGCTAAGGGAACGGCGGAGGGGCTAGGCTAAGGCAAGGGCGGAAGCGGGTGGGCGGACCTAACCTACTATGATACCATCTTAGAATAGCAGAATGAATAGGAACACGTGAGAACAAGGGAGATATAGGGTTGGAGTTGTACTCCCTAAGAACACAAACCTATCTAGCCTATAACTTCTACATACAAACATATGTATAAGTTGACAGAAGGGATGGTTGACGACTTTCAAAAAGAGTTTTTGTCGCATAATGTTCCCTTGCGCCTCTGCATCCTAATCCCTAAAAAATATCTGGCTTCTGGAATGACATATCTCAATATGAGTGTTTACTTTGGTGTCCTGACATCTGTATGCCATCTCATTGTCGATCGTTTCCTGCTTCTAAACTAAACTAGTATCTTCGAGTTATTCATTGGTAGTGTTAGTACTTTCTTTTTTCAACACTGTGCACACTTGCACTTCTTTTTCTCAGTTTCCAATATTTCCTTTTTGCAGGTTTCCAACAGGTTTCTCCGCGGCCTACCCATCGCAGCGTGGTCTACGGCCAGGCCTCTAAATTGGTTTTGGCCCACTCTTACGAATCAGAGTGCTTGGAAAATTTTACCTTGCATGCTAGGGTAAAAAAAAATCCAAGTCTGAAATAGCAGGGTAAAAATTTCCTTAGACTGCACTCTCATAGTACATTTCAAAACACCCGACTTTCTTTCACTAGAAATTGCCTTCGCACTTCATGAATCGTTAGGGATTAGCACATGCCTATCATGTGAGACTTCACCCTACAGAGCCTACGACCCACAAAGGCCACTGCTACTGCTATGCACCACCACCACCAGCACCACACCTACTCTACTCTACTCATCTCTACTATGCGCATACCACAAAGCCTACAGAGTCAATCATCCTCTCGGCTCCACCAATGGAGTGGGCTCACTGGTAGAGGCCCCTGCATCTTTGACAGGGGTGGGTTTGGCCGAGCTCAGATCTCGTAGGGGACGGCGTGGCTTCCCGCCGTGGAAGACAGCAACCACATCGAACCACTCGATGTTGTATTGCAGAAGGGAGCACCGCATCAGGTCCCCCAGGGTGGATGTTGGGGTACGATCTCTGCCACTCGTTGTTGTCCAGCGTCAAGGCGAGCCCCTGGTGTAATCCGTCGTCTTTGCACTGCGACATCATAGCCGCAGTGAAGACCCACAGCTCCTGTACAGCTTTGTCGTAGTCAAAGCCTAGATAAGCGATCACAGTGGGAGGGAAGCATGTGAAAGGGTTGGTGAACAACAAACAGAGGAGCATGCAACCACAGTGTGTGCATGTATGTATGAACCTGCAAACATGGCGTATAAGCAGAGTTACCATGACTTCTCTCACCAGACAGCTTGCCTCCAAAGAGGTCGAGGTTCTGCTTCAGCCACTGCTTGCACCGCACCAGGCACATCTTGTCGTCCAACGGGTCTTCGCCTTGTAGAGCTTGCACCCCTCCATATCACTAAGACTTCTCAAGCGGCCACGTACACTCCCCACGAGCTCGACCG
Source organism: Closterium sp. NIES-67 (assembly GCA_027943415.1). Classification (NCBI taxonomy): domain Eukaryota; kingdom Viridiplantae; phylum Streptophyta; class Zygnematophyceae; order Desmidiales; family Closteriaceae; genus Closterium; species Closterium sp. NIES-67. The sequence continues at coordinate 570,193 of BQMB01000999.1, forward strand.
CGAACTTCCGGTAGACGACAGCGCATGAGTCGAGGCCGCTCTCGGAGGTGTGCACGTCCACCATGCGCTCATGCAGCACGTACTCAAACAACTACACGTTGCCCTCGTTGTCCACACCTTGGACGCGCACCCGCCTATTGTTGGGCGACCCATGCGCCTGGAGGAACTCCCCGAGCCTGACAATGCCGCTGTTGCGGAAGTACACTCCCCCTCCGCACTTGATGTATCGGTCGGTAATGTGGTTGCAGGTATTGTCCACAAGAGACGAAACGACCGTCATGTCAATCTGCGAGTGGGGTTGGTGGCACAAGCAGAGGGAAGGAATTGTAAAAACAAGACGCAAATAAACTTTGTCACGCAGAGCTGCTATGACACAAGCTTTGCACGAAAGACTCATGCACTTTGCATTCAGCGATGAAAAGGCAAAGGGGAGGCCAACAGGGAAGAGCGCCAAATACCTGTCACTGCTGGAATCGGGTGTTGAGGTGGTTTAGTTCTTCAAGGATGTCCACCAGGAAGTAGGGCATATACTGCAGTTTGAACGACGTGACTATCTCATTTAGCCCGCCAGGATGACCTCGCAGTAGGACCACAGAAGTGGGGAGGACCTTGACAAAGCGCACCACTGCTTCCCTGCGAGACAACCAGCGAATGTCGTAGATCCCTTACGCCTCGAGGTTGGTGTTGTAGTAGACTAGCTGAATTATCTTAAAGCTGCTATGCTGGATGTTCAACCGCCCGACGAGGTCGGCGAAAGAACGGATGAGGAAGTCGATGACGTTGAGTTATGTAACGGCAGGCACAGCGTCCTTACAGCCAAGGCCTCTCTGAAACGGATGGTAGGGGTGGGGGGGCTTGGGGAAGGGGGAGGGGGAGGGGGGAGGGGGGGATGCAAGGCACAGGGAAACATGTTAGGCAATTGCCGAAACACACACAGATCAAGTTAGGGGCCCAACGAACCTATGCACGATGCAATGAGTCGCGACAAGATGTAGGATGTGGCTTTTCAGCCTGGTGACGACCCCGGATGTGGCGCGCGCCATCGCAGAAGCCCCATCGGTTAACATGCCAACAATCCTCGGCAGGTCGAGGCCGATCGACGAGAGAAACTGCAGCAGGACAGCGGTCAGCGACGCGGCATCGGCCCTCTCACCGACAGCACTATGACGAATTCGGTGACAACGTGGCTGCCGCGGAAGAAGGTGGCGTACAGAATCATGTGTTTGCCATGGACGCGATCCGTGCTCTCATCAATCGCAACGTCGACGTAGGGGGAAGAGAGAAGGTGGTGAAGCTGCACTGAGACTTACTCAGTGTAGTATGTCCTGTACTCCCCTCCCTGCGGCAGGTCAGGCAAACCTTCCAACGCAAGGAAGTAGCATAGGGCGACGTACATGGCGATGGGAGCGTCAGCCTTACTGATGAAGAGGGTAATATGGAAGCACCGTATGAGACGCTTTGTCAAGGAATCGCTTGTGCCCCACCTGTCAAGTGTGCGTTGCTGCTCCTCTCTCTCTCGTGCTCCTCCTTGGCTTTCAGCGCGTTTCTGTGCGCCTGCATGCCGACATGGATGCGGATGCTTCCCACCTGTAGGTCACGTGCACCCTCGCCCTTCTTCCCGTAGTTGGTGTTGCTGAATGCATCGCCAAACTGCAAGCACACATCACACTTCAACCCAGGACGACCATTTTTCATCTGTGTCAATCGCAGCCAAGGAAATCGGCGAGACCTGTCGTTGACAAAACGGCGCTTGATGATAGCGTACTCAGCATCAGCGGGGGATGAGGGGTTCTCTGGTGGGCTAGGAGTTGGAGGGGGTGGAGTTGGCACGGAGGCAGGCTTCTTCGGTGGCGGTGCCCAGGGCAGAGGACGTTGCGTCCAGTGAGCGGACGCCTTCAGCTTCGTTGATGTGTCGACGGGTAACTCCCCCGCGCTAGCAGCGGGCTCGAACGTGCCCTCGCCATGCTCTACATCGAGGTCGGGCATGTCATCGTGCGACGAGCAGAGAGGTGACACGTGCTCAAAGGGATACTTCTGGTGATGAGGAGGAGAGAGGCGAGAGGGGCGAGCGGGACTACTAGGCTGCATGTTGGGAATAGTAGGTGGAAACAAAGGGAAAACCCCTAGGACACTCAACCCGTTTCTAGGAAGAGGCTCTGCCTTGTCCGTGTCGTCGTCGTTGTCCATGGGGAGAGGACAGACGATGGGAAAAAGATTGCCGAGAAACACAGATGCGAGGAATACTGAGAGACTCTGTTGGAGAAAGAAAGGGAGAAAGCAGGTGGGTCTTTCTAGAACGCATGTGATGGGCTCAGAAAGAGAGGAGGGGGGCAAGCGTCATGCACACAAGCAGGTTCAATGGTCTGTAGTCGCATCGCATGCTGTTGCCTGCTGGGGTTTCTTGCTGCGTTGTTTGTGGGACCATGGCAGCGCAGCAACAAGGCTGCCGTACCGACCAATGAGGTCCCGCCGCAGAACCAACGAGGTGTGGTCTGAGGTGGAGTCTCCCACAGCGCATGTACGAGTGGGCAAGAAAGCCAGCATGAAAATGCCTGCGGGAGGGGGCGTGCATCTAATCCCATGCTCAAAATCTGCCACGAATCTAGTACTTGAAGGTTTCTATATCAGGGTAAATTTAACGTCACCCTGATTGATTAGTGTACACGGGCCCGGAACCTGGTTTCTGTATGGGTAAACAATTCCTTACACTTTCTCAATCAGAGTTAAAAAACATAAAGGTCGGATTTTTAAGACGACATATAAAAATACCCGAAAAAATCATGGCAATTAGGGTGTTTCACCCGGTTATTGAGAGGCCTGTCTACGGCTCTCCGGCAACCCCCGCGAACAGGTGAGCGTGTTGGTGTTTTCAAAGTATATATTTAAATAGATCTTTGCGCAGGCTTGGTAATTGTGCTACTTACTGAATCCTACTGTAGAGGGGACAACCCCCCCTTCTTTTATCTCCTTCTCTTTCCTAGTTCTCTCTCTTCTCTCTCTTAACTCTCACCCCCTAGCTAAACCTCTCGCCATTTCATGGCGTCCTACCTAGTTACCTCCTAGCAACCTCACGATTTTTTTTAACAGGTGTTTCGCGTCGTCACGCCGCGATGCCTTCTCACCAATTTTTGGTTGAATTCCGTTTTGCAGGTTGGCAGCGACAGTGGCCCGCATTTTCGAGGTTTGACAGCTCTTACTTTTGAGCTTCGTCATCCCTTACCGCAGTATGCGGAGTGATACCAAAGACCAAGTGAGGTAATTTACTTCAATTATCAGCGCTGAGCTTCTTCGGACGCTTCTGTGTTTTTGCTGCTAAAAAGCATTCCCTTTCGCTTATGCTGCAGGAAACATGATTGTTCTGTGGGATTGTTATCTGCTAGTTTAGTGTTACTATGATACTGCTCATTTTGATTTCGATGGCCGATTTTGGTTAATTCTTGTGTTTGTAATATTTTGGCCCGTAATGATATTTATCCTAACTCATTGGTTTATTTGAATAGACAAAAGGATACTAATGTGCCAAGAAAAATGTGATATTTAGGGCATGCCCTAATTGCGCGAATTCTGCGTGAGTAAAAGTTTACATGCAAAATTATTTAATGTAATAACGATGGTTACCACGAGCTGAGGCACCCTGTGCTTACGTGGAGAGTTTCCTCAACATATTTGCGATAGTGCTACAATTCCGTCCTAGAATTATATCACTTTCTTTTGAATTTCGTACAAGTGTCTGTTATACAATATCTACACTGGCTTTAATATACGCTGCGAGGTGAATGTGTAACCAAGTGTGCACAAGTGCGGGGAACAAGATTGGGTGGGGGAAAGAGTGATGATTCTAGCAGTGGAAGCAGCGTTACAAGAGGTACTATGGGAGAACGAGCAGTGGAAGAGACTGAAACGACCGGGGCAATAGTAGCAGCAACAGCAGGGAAAGGAGGAGTAGCAGCAGCATTAGCAACAGAAGGGGCAACCACAGCAGCAGCAGCAGTGGCAAGGCTGGGTGCAGGGGCAGGTGTGCGCCCCCTCTCAGCGAATGCGGCTGAACCAGCCGCTGCCTCCCGTTCAGACTAGGGGGGGTGCACGGGATGCTCCAGGGGCTGACTATGCTGGTGGTGGACGACACGGGCGTGAACTTGGTGGTGGCCCGCCACACTCTGAGTCGATGCGGCACCGCTGTGGCCACGGCAGGCAGCGGAGAGGACGCAGTGAGGGGCGTGAAGGAGGCCATGGGGGGGGCGGGGGAGGCGGTGGATGTGGTGCTGATGGACCTGCAGATGCCAGGCATGCATGGGTGAGTCATGGGCATGGATGGGTGATTGTCTCGCATATCGTGTACCTTGTCTTGTCGGGCTTATCTTCATCCCTCCGCTGTGCACCTTCTGCCTTCTGAACCTTGATGAATCATCTCCAAATTCATGGCAACATAGGCCATACGAGCACATGAAAGAACGCTCACTCTACAGAATCCGTCAGGTGCAGCAACGGAAGTTCCTCCATCAAGCGTGCAGGCTTCAGCAGGCCCATCGGTCCCTCAAGTGGCCATAGTGGCGTTGACAGCGGATGTGGATGAGGAGATTACTCGGCGCTGCCTTGCGAATGTCTTTGATGGCATTCTGCAGAAGCCAGTCGACCCCAAGCTGCTCTTGCACCTGCTGCTGTGCATTGGAATGACCTCCATACCATGACACACCCGGAGCTTGTCACATCCAGTCGTTGCTGTGTCTACACCGCCGTTGAATAATGCCCCAATGACCAAGTAGGCTACCACTTAAGATGCGACGTAGGTTTGATAAGTGCTTGTAATTCTTCTTATAAAAAATTAGCCCCCCTTTCGTAATCTGCCGTCCATAATTGGTGGTTTAGAGAAAAGCTCCATGTAGCTTTCATTGGTATGCATCATGTTGACTTTTTGGGTTGCGTAGCAACCCTTTATAATCGGTCGGTGGACCGATTGTGGTGGACAGATATTGTATTACATATTATTCTATTCTAAATCTTATGAAGATAATAACCCATATCATTTTTGGTTTCTAAAATTTATCGAGATAATAACTTATATCATTTTTTGTTTGTTTGTTTTTTTTCTAAATCTTATCGAGATAATAACCCATATCATTTTTTTTAGGGTCTAATGCATCCTTTACTCTAAAGATTTGTATTATATTATATTATTATTATTATATTATTTATTTATTAGTATTAGTATTATTTATTCCCACATACGTATTCCCATTCTTGTTATTGTTTGTAGTTTCTAGTGTATGTATTTGTCATGTTTTATCTCTTTGTCTTATTATTATTATTATTATTATTACCACTACTATTGTTCCTATTACTATTGTCTTTTTTTTCTTCTATTCTTCTACTTTTCTATCCATTATTATTATTATACTACTATTGTTAGACTTAGCTAACCATTTTATCGTGCAAGACAAAAATCCATGCTATTCTATTTGATATGTCGGCGATACTCATACCGACATAAAAATATAAGAATAGCATAGAGATTTGGGACAACTATCTAAGCTACCTATAAATGATGAGAGTCTCAAATAATTCGCCGTCGATAATTACGGCGGAGAATGATAGAGATAGTACATTACAACAGCACACAATACATTATGGCAAACAAATATTACGAAACAGTAGTGAATGCAACGTAGCAAACGCATCAATGCTTTTGTGTTAACATGCGCGTTATGGGAAGAATATCCCAAACTGGCAACGACAATCGCAATTTGTACTCTGCACTAGGCATACGCTGCGTCGTCTCACTGCACCCACAACAATATGCACTCTCTTAATAACGCATGCCATCGAGCACATTACATAGCAAAATATTACGGGTAGGAAAACGAATGCGTCAATGCTTTCGTGCTACAATAGAGACTGACATGCACGTTATGGGAAGCGAGTCCCCAGACCGGCAACGACAATCGCAAATTGTATACCGCACTAGGCATAATCAGCATTGTTTCCACGGGGACAATACAATACAACTAGGTATGTGCATGACGTAACAATACAATACATGTAAAACATATGCACAAGACACAGCAAACATCATTGACAACAAAAAATACGGAACAGTAGTGAATGCAACGTAGCAAACGCATCAATGCTTTTGTGTTGACATGCGCGTTATGGAAAGAATATCTCAAACTGGCAACGACAATCGCAATTTGTACTGTGCACTAGGCATACGCTGCGTCGTCTCACTGCACCCACAACAAAATGCACTCTCTTAATAACGCATGCCATCGAGCACATTACATAGTACAATATTACGGGTAGGAAAACGAACGCGTCAATGCTTTCGTGCTACAATAGAGACTGACATGCACGTTATGGGAAGCGAGTTCCCAGACCGGCAACGACAATCGCAAATTGTATACCGCACTAGGCATAGTCGGTATCGTTCCCACGGGAACAATACAATAAAACCAGGTATGTGTATGACATAACAATACAATACATATAGAACATATGTACGAGACACGGTAAACAACATTGACAGCAAATAATACGAAACAGTACTGAAAGCAACGAAGCAAACGCATCAATGCTGTTGTGTTGATATGTGCGTTATGGGAAGAATGTCCCAAACTGGCAACGACAATCGCAATTTGTACTCTGCACTAGGCATACGCTGCTTCGTCTCACTATACCAACAACAAAATGCACTCTCTTAATAACGCATGCCATCGAGCACATTACATAGTACAATATTACGGGTAGGAAAACGAACGCGTCAATGCTTTCGTGCTACAATAGAGACTGACATGCACGTTATGGGAAGCGAGTTCCCAGACCGGCAACGACAATCGCAGATTGTATATTGCACTAGGCATAGTCGGCATCGTTTCCACGGGGACAATACAATACAACCAGGTATGTGCATGACGTAACAATACAATACACCATAGAACATATGCACAAGAGACGGTAAACACCATTGACAACAAAAAATACGGAACAGTTATGAGTGCAACGAAGCAAATGCATCAATGCTTTATGTGCATGATGTGGCAATGCGGTACGTAGAAAACAGAGTACGCCGTTGCGAATCCCGATTTTTTTGTCACGCACTGGAAAAAGAGCGCACGTATGTGTAGAGGTAAGATGTGTGTCGTATATTTAACTGAAGAACGTGATAATTATGAGTATCATATACAATAATTTATGCATTAATTACTAACCTTCCTGATTGTCGAATGTGACTCCAATCTCAGTGAAACACTTGGCATCCATCTCCTCGTGTCCCGCGCAGCACTTCCATCGTTCGCTGGTGTAAAAGTAGCGAGCATTGCGACCGCAGACACCCCCCCCTTCAACTGTGTCATCATGAATACAGCGCTGTCCTGCATTGACAACAAATCCGGTGATCGTGCCGCGTGTAATGGCCACATTTTCGTTCCGCCTTGCACGAGCGTGATCTTCCACGCCAGCAAGCCTGCAACGAAAATGTGCATGGTGTTCAGCTTCAATAAATGACCGCACAGTGCTAAGGATATCTGAGTAAGATTGAAAATAATAACTTACGAAGCAACTTCGCCCCAATCCTCACAAACAGGTGCAGTGTTGCTCAAGTTTGGCGCAATGCGAGCGATTGCATCATCGTCCGTGATTTCAAGGACTTGGGATCTGAAGGTCACAACAACGAGTAGAAATATATACATTATGTAAATGAAGATAAAATTGTAAAGCAAGTCAATAGTGAACACATATAAACAATGCAGGACGGAGAAAATATAAAGTATGGGATCATAAGGAGATTGGTTTAGTGACGAGACACTTGGCATTGTTAACGGACCTTGGTGACGTCAGAACTTGGCGGTTCGATATGTAGATTCCCGTAAGCCATACAAATACATGAACGAGCTGGTAGTGAATACCCTCCTCAAGCGCGTGCCTTTGCACAATCTGGTTCAGTGCAACGGCTGTTTTACCCAATGCAGTGAACCCGAATGAACCACTATGGTCCCGAATTTCGGAGATCGCTCGTTGCGTGGTGCTCGGGAAAAATGCACGCATGGTAAGCTCCACCTGGAACGATGCGGGCTATGGACATTGAAATAGTGAGTGCCATACAAATGTAAGAAGGGTTGGACACGATTTTACTACGTACGTAGATACTGCTAAATCAATGCAATTGGTTGCGAAGTGACACAGCAATGATGAAATCTACACTCGTAACAATAACACAAAACACATTGATGTATGCAGAAGCCAAAGCGGTCAGTGGGGTTGGAACGAATGTCATCTAGTGAATGGTATGATCTGGCTTGGTTACGGCAATAATGAATTCTCTACTCTTTACGATAAATAGCATACCTGTTTCTGTCCACCAGAAACCAAAGCAGACAGGGGGGTCGGAACAAATGTGTTCTGGTTAATCGCGTGATCCGGGTCAGTCAATCGCGCTCGTGAGACGCGATGGACCCATACAAGTTGTCCCTCAGAGCCTCTCATGCTGTACCTGTTATATGTATTTGCCAACGCACCATATACGGAAAATAGGGAAAACAACGCATGGAACAATTTGATTTAGCACATTTGTATGCGAACCTAATAACATGATACATTCGTTACGTTATTGCCGACAAGCACAGCGATGTTTTGATACGAAGTTCGAAGTATGATAACATATAAATGGCACGATAACGAGTATGAGAAGGATAATATATGTACACTTTAATATCCAATATGCAAGTATATTATTGGAAATGAGTATACTACGTAGACTTACAAACTTCACAAGAACAATACGTACTTCATGTCTTTGATTTTGGAGGAATCGACATAGAGGAAGTCATACGTCTTTCCCAAAGTGAACTCCTTGGCGGTACTAGAGCATTTTTCTGTGCTCCAGACTGGCTTTCCCCATAAAAGCACCTCCATTACATCGCCATTGCGGTCCGCAAGAATAATCTTGTTGGGAGATCGAACTCCATCTTGTAGCTCCTTATCAGTGTGGTTGCGTATTTCGACGACCATTGCACGGACCATAAACTCATCAGCCGGATGCTTTTTTATGAGAGCATTAAGGTCGGCAAAAAGTATAATGCCAAGATTCTGCATTTTGCACATAGGAAATTGAGTGTTTGGGTGTTAGCATATAGGAGATCGAGGCACTCATGCGTGCCAATACTTAGGGAAAATAGTTGGATGAACAATAGAAATATCAAATATCTAGTATATACCTCAGACGCCAGACAGTATGGCCACGGAAGAGGATCTGCAAAATCAATTGAATGTAGGCGGTAAATGAAGCTAGAGAGAATGGCGTGTTACTTAATTATAACATAGACAGGAAAGTGATCGCTGTAATAGGTCTCACCGACGAATACATCGACGCTATATTTAGATTGGTTAATCCAAACATGGTCTATACACGTTCCTCGTATGGTCGTGGACGATTTAACACATTGAGACAATGATGAAGAAGCCATGAACTCGTTTAACCCTTGCGGTATGTATTTCTTTGTATCAAAATTGAGGTCACCAATTATAACGACTTCGCCACTCGGAATATTGTCTACCACGCGCCGCAAAAATTGATGGAACCTAGAAGAGGGTGATTGTGGATTACGATACACACATAAAACGTATGTATCAGGCAAACAACTATAACGTAGCACAACAATTTGAGTCTTCTCACAGTCCTCCTCATGTATTACAGAGACACATGATTTATGCGCAATCAGGATACCCCCAAAATCACGATCTTGTCGATATATGCTGAACCCATATTCATTGGGCCGGGTAATGTCAGATACCGCTAAATGCGTCTCAAGTAATAAGACAAAGTCAAACAGACGAATAGATGGTCCACCAAGAATGGCAACCATATCCTTTAGTTTTAGCAAAACCTTCCTTTGCAAGGAATCAATGTGATATTATGTTTTGGGACCGGAGAAATCGTAAGCTTAGAACTACGAAGACGTTCCATTTCTTTAACGACTTCACCATTAATACGAATGGTTCGCTCAGAAAACCCACTTAAATACAAAGCACGGTGTGACCTGAACCGGCTCAAAGCCACATACGCTGCATGATAAAAATCGGGCCCCTCAAAATGAACGACACCTGATTCGAACGTTGACCCTTGGCTGCGATGTATACTTATAGCCGCACTAGGGCGAAGGGGGAATTGTAGCCTTGAGATCTCTTCGCAGATTCGGTTAATAGAGAATTTTCGCTCGACACGAACGATTGGGGTTAACAAATTATTGTTTATTGCCGATGTAGTATACATGCTTCTACAGTTGTTACGCACCTTCGCACCAACCCGAACGTTGTCAAATAGCACCCAGATGATAGAGACCTCATTTGTTTCATCCATAGAAAAACAATGTATTGTGCCAGACGTACCGTTTGCAAGGCCGTCGGTGGTATCAACATTTAAGACAATATGAATTTTGCATCCAACATACAGGAATAAGGTTGCATAAAGACCCGCAGTTTTTTTCGGATCCTTTGGTGCGCTCCCTGATGGTCGCTTACATCGAGTGGAACGTTTGTCAAATAAATGTAAGTCGTATGCTTGTATGATATGCTTCTCGTTGTGCGTTAGCTCAAACTTTCTATTGTTGAATTCGTTTATATCTGCGTTTCTTCCAAAAATATGTTGGACACTTAATTTTTGCTCGCCATACGTATTCAACGATAAGAAGAAATCGACATCCTCTCTAGTGTGTTTTCCCTCTCGCAATCTGTTTAAGCGTGCAGCAAACTCGGTCTCATCTTTTTGACGCATTATAGTTGTCAACTCAACCATTGAGAAAAGCTCCCATACGTTATCTTCAACCATTGTATTCAATTATTTTGTCTTTGCAAAACAGTATCTATCGGCTACCGGTGGTAACTGAAAAAAGTCTCCTACAAATATGACATGTAATTCTCCAAACGGGATATGTTGTTTTCCTCGTAACTCCCTTAGCCGCCAATCCAACCATCGAAATGTGTGCTCGCCAAGCATTGAAACTTCATCGACTATAACAACCTTCACGTCACATAAATTGGACCGTAGCGTGTTCACTCGTTCTGATGATAGATTTGATATTGTTCGGTTTTGCGTAACCGGAATCATTAGAGCGTTATGAATAGTGTACCCACTTATGTTAAAAGCAGCAACTCCGGATGGCGCCAATTTCAACACTTTGAGAGATGTAGGGTCAGAATGAATCGTTGCGTTAAACATCTGTGTAATCCTTTCCGTCAAAGCTCGAATGAGAACCGATTTTCCCACTCCAGCTCCACCAGATATAAACACACGAAGCGGTGTATAACTTTTGCGTATGTGATGCACGACATGATCACTAATCGCGCGTTGTTCCGCATTTAATATCTTCTCCAGCAGCATTTATTCCGAACTGTCAACGTTGATATGCTTGAACAAATCAGTGCTCCTTTTAACAACATCTTGCATATTCAATTCGTTTGCAAGATCGATATGGTCAACTATATCATTTGAATCTTGTGTTTCAATTTATATGCGATCATCGTTGGCTTGTTCGGCTTCTTTGAATGCATCAGCCCATGTATCTAACTCTTTCGTGAACTCTTGCTCTTTCGCAATAATATCTCGCTCAAATCTGTGATATGCATCAGAACATTCAGCATGGTCGATTGGCTCCTCTCGAAAATGATGAAACAATAAAACCCTCTCTCGAATATAATTGTTATAATTCTGATTCTTATGATAATTCACAAATCTTATTATCTTAGACTTTCCGCGCTTATAATAGAATCTCTTTTCCTTAGTTAAGTCAAGACCAATCAAGTGTAATTTATGCTTGCTCGAATCGTATGGGGCCAATTCATACTTTGAAATAAAATCGGCCAAGCACGTATGTTCCATAGCTTCAGGCCTTAACTTATACTTTTGAATGCATGCGTAGGGTTCATACACGTCCGTGCTCGTTGACTCTAATTGGCGCAATTTATTAATAGGTTTAATGGTTAGTAGTCGTTCATTATGTGGTGATGTATTAATGAAGATGACTTGTCGTGTTGACATGCGATACTGTGACCCAAGTAGCAAATAGCATGCTTCTTGTGCGCTTATTTCTTGAGAATTCAACATAGCGTTTCCAATGGTACGAAGAATTCCCTTTATTCCTGATTTTTTATTACGAGCGTATGCTAATTCTTTTGCATCATGGTACTCATACCTTTATTTGCTTTTGTCATGTACGATACAATGTACGCTGCCACGCTATATGGATCAATGCACAACTGAATATCCATATTCCCATTCCACATTCTGAGAAGGGTGGGATTATAATTGTTTATGTAGACAT